>OY829546.1:17837963-18104877 GCA_963691705.1 Viola odorata | reverse complement strand
GCAAAGCCTCAAGGTAAATCATCCTAACCTTCCCGCTTTGCCCGAAAGGTGTGTACCAATTCCCTCTTTAAATGCTCAATTGGTTGAGGATGCTCATATCACTCATCTTTATTCACATGTTGAAAATTTTGATGACAAACATGTATCATGTGGTAAGGAATCATTCTTGCATTTCTTTGAGCATGACTCTTTAGTTCGTGTATTTGAAAACCACTTGGGTATGAATTTTATTACATGCACCAAAAATCTTGTCGTACCCTCGTCAAGCATGAATCTTCTTGGTTTGAGCATGGAAATTACTTGAATGAAAATTTTATGGTATATGTTAAGACTCCTCATTTGCATTTCATCAAGTATGACCCTTTCTTGCTCAAACGTGCTAATTTTTGTAATTTTTCTGATAGTATGTATAAATTATTTGTATGTTGTTTAGACTTAGAATCCATGATTAATTTGCATGAAGCATGGAAACAATTCTTTGGCTTCAACTTGCCAAAATTTTCTTGGTTAAAATGTTGCAATGAATTGCTTTTCCTTTTGTGCCAATTGTCTATGATTCCGATGTGTGGTATGCGGGCATGTGAAGCCCAATTCTCATGGCTAATTATCATTAGCCGAATTGATAAGGAAAACCCATCCTTGCTCCGACATGAAAATTTATGCTTCTTTGAGTATAGTCTACATGAAGTGCTTATGTATGACATGTTTTGGAATACCATGAATATGTTGTATGTTGAGAGACAACAAATTTTTGAACTAGATTTGCCGAGGACTAATTGGTTCAATTCTTATGAAAATTTGTGTTATCTCTTGCTGAACTTGTTTGGTATTTCCAAATGTACTGTGCCTTCTTGTAGTGTACAATTTTCTTGGCCTAGTTGTCGCAAGGAATTGTATTCCTTTTTGTGTCGATTATTAGGCATTTCCCAACATTTTGTGCATGGGCGTGTGGCCCAATTTTCTTGGCTGGTCCTTATAGGCCACTTTGAGAAAATAAACCACCGTCTATGTTGTTTCATAACTTGTGATATCATGTGCATCTTTAATATTGTCTTGGAGATTAATGCGCATAGAGATGAAATGGATGTACATGATTTTGAATTGAACAAATTTTGTTTTGCCAAGTGTAGCCTACATGAGTTATTTGTGGATAATATGCACTTAAAGACCATGGATATGTTGTGTGTTAGGAGAACACAAATTCTTGGACCGAATTTTTCAAGAATTAACTGGTTTAATTCTTACGAGAATTTGTGTTTTCTCTTGCGGAATTTGTTTGGTATTTTCAAGTGCATTGTGCTTGTGTGTAGTGCTCAATTCTCTTGGCTTGTTATTGTGAGCCGAAGAGAAAAGAGGATTTATTATGTCGGTTGTTCTACACTTGTGATGCCATCCGTATTGTGCATGAAATTTTTCAAAACAATGTGCATCCCTGTGCAATTACTGTGGTTGATTCTTCCTTGGATCCCCCTATGCATAAGCATGCGCAATGCGCCTCTTGGGTTTCTCACCTTTGTTTCCAAGTGTTTTTAAGTGTGTAGGTGAGAAGATTGAGGCTATGGATTCGAGGACGAATCCTTTTGAAGAGGGAGAGGTTGATACGATCACGACCCCCTTCGAATTGGAACAACTTGACACCTTGCCGAGAGGATCGGTCATGGGCAGCCGAGCCTTGTAAATGCGCATAAATCATGCCCAAGGTCGAGGATCGAGTGCTAAATATTCACAATCCCTAGGCCTAGACACGCGGAACTCCCAAGATGGTCGAGAAAGCCATGAAGTAGAGGCGCGTCTAGCCCTAACAAGTCACCCGGCCACGCACACTCATCCCAAGGCCTTGACAACAAATGCTCCATCTATGCAAGTCAGAATTGCGTCGCCTATTCGCCACCAGAATATGGACAAGAAAATGGTGCCCGATTTGAGAGATCATAAGCTTGACGGAAACTTCAAGATGTTATCTTTCGTTTGGTACAAGTTTCAGGACAATCGGATGGGTGGATCAAAAGTTATGCTCGTCGACATTTTAGCGCGCAGTGTGAGCGAGCCTAGCGGCATACCGCCAGAAATGACCTGACTGGGGCGGTATACCGCCAGAAAATGAATTATTTTGGCTTCCAAGAGCCGAGGCTAGCGGTATACCGCTAGACGTCAACCCTCCCAGGCGGTATACCGCCAGACATGAGAAAAAACGGCCTTTTTGGGCTTCTCAAGCCCATATTTTGTACGAACTATAAATAGCTCTTGTGTTTCTTTCTTTAGGTAGTTTTTAGACTTTGAGTGATAATTTGTCAAGTGAGAATACTCCTTCTCTTATCACCTAAGCCTTGGAACTCTTCACATTTTCTTGAGTAATAATCGTATAAGTTGAGATTACTCCTTCCGATTATTGCTCGGGAAGCCTTGAATTTGTGTTTGTAAATTTGGCAAGTTTCCTTGAATGAAATCGGGGTTTTATTTGTTTGATCATCCATAGAAACGAGTCCCACTTGGCCCTCGGATTATATCTTGATCAAGCAATCGTTCGTGTGATTTTCGCTACTTCGCGTGTCCTCATCTCCGTCCCTTCCATCCATCTTCTAATTCCCGGTAACTCCCACCTTCCCATCGCTCTTTGTGTAATTTCTCCGCTAAATATACATATTTCGTGTCATTTCTTTCTTGTGATCTAGTTGTCGCTAGATAAATTCGTTCGGCTAGATCCTCCATGAGCTCCATATGTAATCCGGCTTACTCACCCTAGGCAGGATCACATCAGTTTCCAAATGATATGCCCCTTTTCCGACGACGCGATTGACACGATATGGCTCGTCCCAATTTGGGCTAAGTTTTCCCATGCGTTGCCCTGCCGCTCGCTTGTCTCTAAGCACCAAATCTCCTACTTTGAGCAGCTGCTCTTTGACTTGTCTGTTATGATATTGCGCCATTTTCCTCTTGTAATGCAAAGTTTTCAGGAGGGCCTCCTCTTGTACCTCTGGTAGCGCGTCTAGGTTAGCACGTAAGCTTCTTCATTTATTTCTTCATTGAAGTATGCCACTCGAAGGCTCAAGGTACCAATTTCTACCAGCGTGACAACCTCTGTGCCAAAGGCTAACGCAAAGGGGGTTTCTCCTATGGTAGTTTTTTTGGTCATGCGGTAGGCCCACATTACATACGGCAGTTCGTCTGCCCATTTCTTTTTAGAACCTTCTAGGTTCCTTTTAATGCCGTTGAGGATACTACGATTGGTCACCTCTGCCTGACCATTGGTTTGCGGGTGTGCTACAGAAGAGAATCTCTGCTCAATTTGGAATTCTGCACACTGATCTCTGAAAAATTGGCTTGTAAATTGTGTTCCGTTGTCGCTAACCAATATGCGAGGTACTCCGAATCGTATTATGATTTGATATTTAAAGAAACGCCAGATTTTTTCTGTGGTAATGGTTGCCACCGCTTCTACTTCTGCCAACTTCGTGAAGTAGTCTAACGCTACGACCACAAATTTGAGTTGAGACCTGGCTTTGGGAAATGGGCCCAGAATGTCGATGCCCCATTTGGCAAACAGGCAAGGAGCAATGATTTCTGAGATTTGTTCAGCTGGTTTTCGGGGAATCTTTGCGTATTCCTAGCATTTTTGACAAGATTTCACAAAGTTGTGGCAGTCTCTGCGGATGGTGGGCCAATAGAATCCTGACCGAAAGACCTGTGCCGCTAGGGTGCCACCGGCTACGTGCATGCCGCATATTCCTTCGTGGATTTCTCGCAAGGTGTGGAGGCCTTCCCGCTCCGTTATGCACTTCGCAGCTGGATGAGAAAAACACTTCCTAATCAACTCCCCGTTGTAGTATGTGCACCGTGACGCTTGTTTTAAAATTTTCCTCTTTTCGATGTTGTTTATTGGCAGCTCATCATGTTTCAGGTATTTTATAACGGGGATTCTCCAATCACTCTCCATTTCTTCCACGCAAAGAGACGCTTGCTTCTCCATGAAGGAGGGCACTGGTATTTCGCCGTAATGTATCTCTTTGGGTATGTAGGCTGCCGGGTTGGCTGCCATTTTGGCGAGGTTATCGGCCTCAGCATTATCTTCTCTAGGAATATGCTCGAAGCAGACTTGAATGCATTTTTTCTGTATTTCCGTTAGCTCACGTTTTACCTTTGCGAGATACTGGGTCATGATAGGCCCTCGGGCTTTAGAGTTTCCCAAGACTTGATCTATTATTAGTTTGGAGTCCCCACGTATCTTCAGTTGTGGATCACACATCGCTCTTTCATCGCGGGTGGTTTTAATATAGAGACTGTTGCCTATCCTGAGCCCTGCTAGTAACGCTTCGTACTCAGCTGCATTGTTGGACAGTGGTTGTAGAATTCTGATGGCATAACGCATCTGTATGTCGTTGGGTCCCATCATGAAAATTCCAGCGCCGACTAACTCTTGATTTTTGGCTCCATCTACATAGATGATCCATGTGTCGCTATATGTGTCTGGGCACGAAAGATTTGAGCTTCTTGCTTCCTCTTCCGGTGGGTCCATCGGGGGCCCTTGCGTAAATGTGCATTCTGCTATAAAGTCTGCTAACGCTTGGGCTTTGATGGCCGGTCTAGCTTTATACTGTAACCCATATTGCTCAAGCTCGATCGCCCAAATTAGCATCCGCCCTGAAGACTCGGGTTTCCTAAAAACAATTCCCAATGGCTGATCAGTGAGTACTACAACAGGATGGGATTGGAAGTACCGATCCATCTTCCGCGTTGCCTGTACAAGAGCAAACGTTATTTTCTCAAGGTGGGTGTACCGTAGTTCGACATCTTTCAGTATGTGGCTGACAAAGAATACGGGGCGATGGATATGCCTATCGCTTCGTACAAGAACAACGCTGACCGCCACCCAGATACAAATATAAGGCGTCGCCTGGCTCAGGTCTTGTCAATACTAGATCAGACGACAGGTAGGCTTTTATGCCGGCAAACACTTCTTCGCATTCTTATGTCCACCCGAAAGGGGCTTTCTTACGAATGAATTTAAAGAAAGGTAGGCATCTTTCACCTTGCTTAGAGATAAACCGCCCTAACGCGATGATGTGTCCTGTGAGCTTCTGTACTTCTTTAATGGTTCGAGGGGATATCATGTCCTAGATTGGCTTTACTTTTGAAGGGTTAGGCTGGATGCCATTCTGGCTAACCACGTAGCCTAAGAACTTGCCCGTTTGGAATGCAAACATGCATTTACGGGGGTTCAACTTCATATTGTATTCCCTCATCACACCAAAAACTTCTTCCAAATCGGCCAGATGGTCCTCAAAGCTTCGACTTTTGACAAGTATAACGTCCACGTATGCCTCAACTTTTTTCCCAATCTGCCTCTCAAAAACTTGTTTGCCATGCGTTGGAAAGTCGCCCCGATATTTTTCAATCCAAACGGCATTGCGGTGTTGCAATAGGTGGCCTTCGGGGTGATGAAGGCGGTCTTTTCTTCGTCCTCCACGGCCATGGGAATTTGGTGGTATCCTGAGTTAACATCTAACGAGCTTAGATAAGCGTATCCAGCAGTTTGGTCGACCAATTGATCGATTCGGGGTAGGGGGTAGCAGTCTTTGGGACAAGCGTCGTTTAAATCTGTGAAGTCAATACGCATACGCCACTCTCCGTTAGGTTTTGGAACTAAGACAGGATTAGCCATCCACATCGGGTATTGGACTTCTCGGATGAACCCGGCTCCCATGAGTTTTAATACCTCTTTCTCAATGGCTATCATCTTTTCTGGGGAAAAGGGCCGCCGCTTTTGCTGGACGGGTTTGGCGTTAGGGTTAACGTTGAGTCGGAGCTCTGCTATTTCTCGCGAAATTTCAAGCATATCCGCTGGGCTCCACGCGAATTCTCCTTTGCATTCATTCAACAATTGCGTTAACTGTGCGCTTTCCTCTGAATTCAATTTTTCGCTAACCAAGAAATTTGCCTCTTTGACTCCGCTAACAGGGATTGACCTCATGTTGTCTACTGGTTGAGTGCGCTTTTCCTCTCTATCCTCGAAGGGATCATCTGCTACGCACAAGTAACGATCGCAGCTTTTTTGGGTCATAAGTAGATAGCATTCGGCAGTTAGCTTTTGATCCCCTTTGATCGAGACTACCCCATCCCATGAAGGGTATTTCATCTTCAGGTGTTTTTGCGATATCACGACTCCAAAACGGTTGAGGTATGGTCGCCTGAGTATAGCATTGTAGGGCAATGATAGGTCTACGACCAAGAACAATAATTCCTCTGACCGTTTGGATGTGTCCTCTCTAAAGTATACTGGCAATGATGTAACTCCTGCCACTGAGATTGGGACCCTATCTACTCTAATTATTGGCTTTTTACATGGCGCTAGCTCGCTGTCCGGACGTTTCATTAGGTTGTATGCCTCGAGCGAGAAAAGATTGACCGCACTTCCATTGTCAATGAGAGTTCTTCTGATTCTGTGGCTGCCGATAATGGGTGTGACTACCAGCGCATCATTGTGTGGGTAGGCAACGCCTTTTTCGTCCTCTTTAGAAAATGATAGCACCATTCGATCTAGTGCGCTTATCGCTTCACTTTTTACTGACGTACTTTCCCTTTTTCGCTTGTCGCCCGTCGCGAGTGCTGACGCCATAGGCTCATCGCAGTACGGGGTGCCTCCCGCTATAATATTGATCATAGGGGCGTCATCTTCGCTAACCACAAACGTTTCTTTATTTCTTCGAATGGGGATGGCGTTGGCCCCCGTGGCGTAGGGGGGTGGCTGCCTATCATCAGCCTTCCTATCTGCTGAACTGTTCCTGCTTTCCTTCCTTGCTTTGGTAGCAAATTCCCCGAGGTAGCCCTCCTCGACTAAGCGCTCTATCGCTAATTTCAATTCTCTACACACATCCGTGGAGTGCCCTTTGACTTTATGGAACTTGCAGAATGCATTTTCTTTTCCTCGCATAATTACCCCTGGTTTTACAAGAGTTGGGTAACGGATAGGCAAGTTTCGCTGCTGAACTATCGCTAAGATTTCTACTCTGGGAAGTATAAGAGATGGAAGGTCAGGGTCGTATATTCGCCCCTTGGGTGGATCCGTTTACTTTCCGGTAGGGAAATTTCCAAAATTTCCCCTCGAGAAGTTACCCCTCTATCGGTTTTGAGGGTCTGGGAATGTGATCTTTTCGCTGCCCATACTCGTTGATCGGCTGTGTGTCAGGAATTGCGCTGACGCAGACGCGGGGGGCTGGATGCGCATCTTGAGGTGTATTCTGAATTCGTTCTCTGTTTTCTTCTTCCTTCATTGATAAGATTCAATGTCGTGTCTGATCAGAACGGCGGCGATCGGCGTCGGATGTACCTGCAAAGCGCCGGAGGGGGGCTCCGGCGTAGACACTCCGATGCCTAAGTCAGTTCGGGGGTACAAAGTAACAAGAGGTTCTGCTGGGTGATCTCGATCTTACCTTCTGTTTAAAAAAGTGAGGATATTTATAGGCCTCGATGGCGATACCTGGCGATAACAGTCCAGGCGATGTCTGGTGATGACGTCACGAGCGATGCCAGTAGGTGACTTCATGAGCGATATCTAACGGGGCTGCCGGGAGCGATAACCTCGTGGTTCCCAAGGATGGGATGGTGCCGTGCGCATACAGACGCGTGAGTCCCCCCCCGCTGATGTCGACCATCCTAGGAATCCTTCGCTGATCCCTGGGCGATATGAAGATATACTACGGGACTTATAGAAATCCGTCCCGGCAGGAGCCGCAAGTGTAGTAGCACCGTGAGGGTTGTCTTGATTGTTATCATAAGCCCAACTGAAAATGAGCCCGAGTGTTTACCAAGGGCTATTGTTCCTTCCACGATGGGATCCCTTCCCTTCGAACGTCCGGGTTCAGAGCGTTGTACTAGTCTGAGGATCTACTTTCGTGGGCGGTCGAACGTCGCTATCCGTCTGGAATCACTAGGAATGGGTTTCGCAGACACAAGTGTTCTTTCTTTCCTTTTCGCTTGGCGGAGTCAATCTTGACACGATTTACACTGACATCTGTCGATGACTGGTGCAGCCTTCCTGCCACGACCGTTTATGATATCACATGCCTTTGTGTTCCCCATGACTTTATTTCACGTCTTTCTCAAGTTTCGAAACTCTTAGCAAGACAGGGACGTCAATCGGGGTTTATCGCTTTTTGAGGGTAACAGGATGATTCACCTTTTACGGACTTTTTCTTCAGAGGTCCATCCCTCGAAGCCTATAAATCTGGGAGTTTCCTTCATGCAGGATCATCCTTTCTTTTGCTTTCATAAACTTCCCTCATGGATCATCTAACTAAAAAAATTCTCCTCTCCAAGGGCCATACTCTCAAGAACCTTAATGACGGTGACATAGGGTTCTTGGAGAATATGTTGATTAAGACTTCCGAGGACATCTTGGAGTTGCAAGGGATGCTGACCCCACTCCATTCCAGGCTGAGAGTTATATCTCTGGAAGATTTCAGTCCTCTAGAGAGCGTGTCGAAGTTGGCTGCCTCCGTCGCTCGGATTCAAGTGGTGATCGCCATGCTGCAGCAGCGCAAGGATATGCTGGGGTGCTGCCTAAAGGGGATGAGAGCCACCTCCCATGATCTAAATCTGGTCATGGATTCCCTGAGAGACCTTCCCGTGACTCCCGAAGATGCTGGCTCTGACGCGTAACGATGGTGGCTCCTTTCGAGCCTTTTTCCTTTTTAACGTTGTACCTCTTTGGCCAATAAGCCATAATAAATAAACTGCTTTATCATAATAGTCACGACTGTTCTTCTTCTATATTGCATCTTTTTTATTTTTCCTGTTTGAGGTATTCTTAGCCCAACTGAAAATGATTCAGCTACTGGGTGGTTTTCTGGTTGGCTGTTCTACATTAAATCTACACCGCTGTTGTCCTGGCAACTGATTGGGCGATTTTGCGGTTTTCCTTGATTCACGTAAGATTTCAACAGGCGTGACTGCAAATCCATGTTCACGTTTCAGGCTGTACACGTGTCCACCCTCTAGGGTCGGGTTGGAAGATCGAAGATCCTTTTTTTTTCCCCCGATTTTCTGGCTATTTAAGGGGATCCTCTTTCCCTCGTTTTTATTCACCTCCTTGTTCATTTTTCTTTTGATAAGTAATCTTCGATCTCATGGTCGATTCTCATTTTTTAGATACGACCACACGAGATTCTCCACCAACTCCTCCGACCTCTCCCGATTCGGATAATCCTCCTCCGTCGCCTCCTTAGAGGCCGCCTGTTCGCCGATGGTGTCGCAAGAGGCGGAGGAAAGATGCTACGAAGGCATCTAGATCATTCTTTGATTCTCTTGCTTCTCTCTCTACGAAGGGGGAAGAAACGTCTTTCCTTCCTAGCGAGTCACCACAAAGGGCTCCCTCTGCCTGCTCAGCCATTGAAACGGTATCGCCAGCTGTTAAGGAGGAGTCAGATCGATCGTCAGTTTGCGCAGGGGGGAGGATTGAGGAGCCTTTCCCTCCCGCTGGCGAGGATCCATCACTTTTAGGTGAGGATGATGAGGACGTGGTCTACTGCTATGGCATCTCCTGGTCTGACGGTGAATAGTTGTGCATACCATGCCTCTATGTAGATGCCGTATGGCTTTCCCAAAATAATAAAATGACGCTTTATTTTCTTTTCGCTCTCCTGCCACTTTTCTCCCTTTATTTTTTCAGGTTTCCAGGGTTATCGCGGAAGTGTGCCTTTCGCTGGGTGCAACCGCCTTTCGGTTTTCAATCAGTAACTGTCTTCTCCCAAAAGATACTGATGACTGTCCACACGTCCTCTTCCACTCTGCACGTGTTTTATTTTTACAGGCTGTTTCTTTTTCAGGCTTAACCTTTATAAGGAATTCGCTCTTCTCTTTTAGTACTTTTGCTAATATTTCGAAATTCTTCGTATTTTCTCTCTTTTGTGCTTCTTTCTTCCCGAGAGGTTTTACTGCAATTGCTTGCCGGTGCCGACGGCCTGTTTACTGGCTCTTTGCTTCAGGTATTTTGTTTCTCTATCGCCATAGCTTTACTTTTCCAGTTCATTATGTCTCGCGCTAGATCCTCTGCAGTTATCGAAAAACCCCTAGATCCCGAAGTTAGGAGAGCTTGTAGTGTTTTTGATTGTAATGAGGTTTTGAGGGCTGAGTTAGAGGAGAACGGTATCACTTTTCCCAGGGGATACCGCCCCTTTGTCCCTTTGAAGGATACTCAGCTCACTGATGCCATGTGGGGGACGTTCCGGCTGGTTTATTTCAAGATGTTTACCTACGGATTTCATTTCCCACTTCATACTTCTCTGATGAAGCTGCTAAACCATTACGATCTCAATCCTGTTCAAATAACTCCACCTTCCTGGTGTGGGCTTTACGCCTTTCTTCGTTCGTGTGAGATGAAGCGTATTTTCGCTCCATCGCTCGATCTGTTCCGTACATTTTTCACCTTGAGGTGTCGCAGCTGCTTGGTGGATATTACCCCAAGTTGGAATGATGCCCTTGTTCGGTTCTTCTGGCGGAACTTTCAAGGTTTCGAAAAGAACGTGGACAACTGGAAAAATGGCTTCTTCACCCTTCGCTTGCCCTCTCGGTATTGGCGCGGTGGTTTCAACCGAGAGATTACCAGTGCCGCTTGGCAAAAACTAGATGTGCTGTCTAGTATGGATGTGTCTAATGTTAACGCCCTGTTAGAAATAGAAGGGCCCTTCCTCATTCGGGAATTCGCTCAGTTCAGGGCTTTGGCAGAGTGTGTCGTTGGTGAGTTTTTTTTTTGTCACCTTATCGCTTCGATTTTCTTGCCATACTAAAATATTTTATTGGCAGGTAACGCTGAGGGTCGCTCCTCTGGGGAAAGTGACGCTCCTCTGAACGTGGTGCCGCTTCAGACGTTACCTTCTTCTCCTCCGACTGAAGGCTCAAGTCGTCCGCCTATTCCGCCACGAGGAAGGAGAAATAAAACCGTCGCGACACGCAGCGCATCCGCTCGACCTTCCCGTTTCCTTGAGAATTGGCTATCGTCTCGCGGTAAGGGAGTGGCTCCGATTAACCCTATGATTGAAGAGGTTGACAGCGATAGTGAAAGCATGGATACCGGTTCCGAGCTACGTCATGCCACCCTTGCCCAACGGATGAAACTTAGGTCGAGAAAGAGTGAACCCGCAGCGGAGTCAATTGAGGACGATAGCGAAGAAATGGCCGCCTAGACGGAGCGTCTCGTAAAGAGAGTTCGTAAAGAGAAGTCTGACCCACCAATTCCTCCTGTGGAGGAAGGCAACGCGGTTCCTACCGAGGGAGTTAATGCTTCACATGTTGCGGGTTCCCCGCAAGTGACGGAAGTTGTCAAGGTGCCCTCTGTCATTCTTCCCAAAGTTAACGAGGCTTCATCAGTGGTGGGATCCCATGGCATCTGGCGGTCCTAACTCTTCGATCCACTCCTTTATTCCGGATGTGAACTTATCGGTTTCGAATCCGATCGCTCCTCCTAACCCTCCTCCACAGAAACCTCAGCCTTTGTTTCTTTCTTCGATTTCAGGCATTGGTGATTCCGCAAAAAGTTGTTCTCCTCCTTATATCGCCAATCTTTCCCTTCATAGTCTTCAAGGCCCCACCACATATCAGCTGGATTTGTCTTCCTTTGGTACCGACGGGCTTCGCGCTTTAGGGATATCGGACCCACTATCGCGAGAAGAGCCGGTGGGCCCTATAGTGGGGCAAATGTTTACTTCTCCGAAGGACAAAGAAGAGTTCTTGCGGCATCCTCCTGAAGTATGACATTCACGCCTTCTGACTGACATGCTAGCCAGTTTCCGCGAGCTAAATTACTTTTTCGAAGATCAGCGTGACAAGGTTCGGCCTTCTTTTGATTTGAAGGGAGAACTAAACGCTGCTTTAGGGAAGGTAACGGAGCTGTCGCAGCTTCAGGAGCGAACCCGGGCGGAGTTTGACGACTGTCGTGCTGAGCTTGCTGGAGAAAAATCGAAGGGGAAGGCTAAGATAGAGCTTCTGGAGGCGGAATTAGTGGTGGCTGACAAAAAGAATATCTTCATTCGTGAAGAGATAGCGTCTCGCGATGCGGATTTGGCCAAGGTACCCTCAAAGATAGCCTGGTGGAAGAACAAGACCATGGAGGTTTGTATCGCTGAATTTATGAGTCTCCATCGCCAGGGAACTGTTAATTCGTCAGTGCTGGCTGATTACGCTTCCAAGAGAATGAAGGATCTGGGCGAAGGTGAGGAAGATCTTCCTTCTTCTAGAGAAGAGCGGAGGAATGATGACTGCGATGCCCGCGAGGGCCCATGATTAATCGAGGCTGCTCCATTTAGAGGATTTTTCTGCTTATTTGTTTCTTTGTCTTGTAATAACGCCTTATTGTGCGACAATGTTCGTATTTTACTGCTATTTGATTTTTATTCCGCTTTTTCGCGTTAGCTCAAAGCTGCCTTTTTAATTAACGCAATCTTGCGTTATCTCCTTTCTTGCGATATCGCGCTTGTTTTTTCCAAGAAATGGTATCTGCTTTTTAGAGCATTTAATGCTTGCTATCTTCTCATTAGAAAAGTCGTGATTGTGCAGGCACACGTGTCCGTTTCTTCCGGCGCTGTGGGCTAGCGTGTTAGAGAACTTTATCAAAATTGAAGCGTTGTAGTGCTTTTCTAGAATTGCACTCATTGCTTGAGTCTGTTCCTCATGTCGCTTCCACGCAAGGACTGTGGCATCCGTCGTTTCGTTCGATTACTAGGGTTATAAAAACCAACATTTATTCTTTTCCTTTTCTTTTATCATTCCACTTTCTCGTATTTTCTTTTAGCCATCTTGCTTTCTCCCCATTATTCAAGGCTCTCGAAGTGCTTTTTCCCTAAAGGTATTTTCTTTCTCCTCCATCGTCTTCTTCATCTTTTCTTCTTTAATTCTGCCATGGCTAAGACTCGCCGTTCTGAGTTGAAATCTGCTGATGAGAAAAGGATGGATATTACTGCTAGTGTTATGACATCTGAGGTCGCTCTCCGTGAGCATTTGGCCGCCCATAATGCTGTTATCCCTGACGATTATAAGGCCACTGTTGCCCCCGAGTCACTACGTTTGAACAACATTTTGACGGGCAATGGTAGGGTCTTGTACGCGCAAATGTTCCGTTATGGTTTCCGGCTTCCCATCGACTCTTTTGTAAAAGAATTGCTTGTTGCCGGCGATCTGAATCCGGCCCAATTATCCCCAAATGCGTATTGTTATGTTTATGCTTTTCTGGAACTTTGTAAATACAAAGGGATCACTTCCCCTTCCCTTCTACTGCTCAAATCTCTTTTTAAGCTGATGAAGTGCCGGGGAGTGATAACGATATCGCCCCGCTTCGACGATGACTCTCTCAAGTCCTTTACTTGGAAACTCCTCCACATCGAGTCTTCCGTTGATGCTTGGAAAAAGGAGTTCTTTGTGATAGATCTTCCTGAAGATCCTGGTTCCTGGTGGCGATCTGGGTTTAATCAAAACGTCAATGATAACGTCTGGAGCCGACCAGGGACCCTTCCTCAGCGTGAACAAGACTGGTTATACAAATTGCTCAAACTGGAAATCAGCGTTCACATTCGTCAAGTGGCTTGTAGAATGAACATTCGTTCTTGTGTTAAACGTGAGTGTCGCTTACTCCCTTCTTTGTTATCGCTGATACTAATGCTGACGTTATTTTGTGATCTCGCAGCGACGGATCCCAACTATAAGCCCGAAAGCGTGAGGAGATGCCTGAAGAGGGCTCAAGAAAGAGAAGAAAAGGAGAGAGCTATCTCCACGGAAGCTACTGATAATCCCACGGAACTGCCAGCTACTTCCGCGAGTCTTGCTCAAGTATCCTCTTCTTCGGCTAGTGAGGGGAATACTGACATTCCTTCAGGCGTTCCCATCGTGACCGTCGCTGCTCCTCCTGCCCAGCCTTCTTATTCTTCCCAGGCTCCTAAGGCCATTGCCAAAGGAAAAAAGAAGAGAAAAACAAGAAGTGTTGCCGCTCTTACACCTTCTCCGGACGCTGCAGGTTCTTCAGAGGCACCTCTTCCCACCACTGCTACAGTAAGGGTGCCTTTTAGCCACGATATGCTACATTTCAATGTTTGTCATCGTTTGATTTGTTTCTCTTTCCTATATTTCATATGGCGTTCTTGGCAGGACACTATCGCTGTCGCTACCTCCGCTCCTCCCTCAGGCGATATGAATTTGGGCTACATGCTGACTGGTTCTAAGAAGAGACAGCGGCTGGAAGGTGAGGGGGGAAATCTATCTTCCTCTACCACCGGGATGGAGAACAGACCTGCAAACGGTTTCGACTCCATGGCTGTTCCCCAGGGGGGGCATTCCTCGGAATTTTTGGCGAACTTGGGCACAGGCGAGACTTTCGGGATTTCGCCCAATTCTTTCGGAGGTCCCGTTCACGCATATTCCTCCAATCTGGGATATCAAGAGGGTTTGCAGGATTTTTCAGGCTATCAGCCTCATGGTGTTTATCTTGCTCCAGGGGGTTCGTCCACACAGGTTCACCCTCCTATTCCTCTGGCGTTTGCTCCTTCGAGCATCCCCCTATTGCACCGTTATGGCGAAGGAGGTGCCACCTTCAATTTCGCGGCGGATCTTAGTCCGATAAGTGAGGTTGGCACTGTGACCCATCAAGTTGGACTGTACGATTTCCGTAACACTGGTTTGGCGGCATTGGGGGGTGATGGCTCGGATGAAGTTTCAGCTTTGCTGGCTTCCCAAATATTGGCGTCTGCGGCAGAACGGGAGGCTTTCCTTTCCAAGACCGAGGTTGATAGGGTGAACTCATTACGCTCCAGCCTTTTTACTAATATGATGAAGTTCCATTACTGGGCGGAGGAGGCGCAGCGTCAGGCTGCCTCCCTTTCCTCCTCTTTGGAGGAATTATCGCGAGAGCGGAATGAGAAGAAGAAGTTGCTGGAGGAGCGTACGCAACTATTACTGGCCCATCAGGAGCTAAAGAAAGAACATTCTGATGCCTTGACAGCGGAGAGGGCCAAAAATATTGTCTTGGAAAATGAGAAATCATCCTTGGCCAAGGAGAAAGCCGCCCTGAAGGGAGAGTCGGGCGATAGGAGTCTGTGGCATGTCGAGCAGACTGCCGCTATTTTAGTCGATTGCTTTGAGGAAGTCCATGAGGTTGATGCGTACAAACCTGATGAGGTCACAACAGCTTTCAAGCGAAAATCTGCCCATCTTAATGAGGAGGGTTTTCGCCAGGCTAAAGCGGCAGGCTGGAAACGGAGGAACCCCGCAGGTTGACGTGCCTCTAGGCTTTGCCGCCCTTTCCTTAGTGATCGAGCGTCACTAGATTTTTGTTATTATTTTGACCACTGAAGTTTGTAGCCCCTTAAAGCATTTTGATGTATTCAGACAACTTCTATCGCTATCTTTCCTTTCATTTAGTTGTCTCCTTACGAACTCCTTTGGCGTTATCTTCGCCCTGTTATCACGATGCATTTACTTTTTCGAGTAGATCCTTAGCAGTCCCATCAAAATTACTAAAGTAGGTATCGGGTTAGCTTTCCCGGTAAGCCTTACGATATCGCTGCTTACGAGATCATCACTCCTTCCGTTGCCCGAAAAAGTATTCTGCACATTCCTAATTGTAAACCATCAGTAACAAAAACACGTTACGAGGGATAGTAATTACCCATTGAAGCCTTTCCACTGCCATCATAGGGCGTTACCATGGAACCCGCGCGAATCGCTTTCACTATCAGCTTTATACTTCACCAGGGGTTACACATCTAGTTACTAGCTGGAATTTCGCGATTCTCCGCGTTTCCCTCCTTTCACGATCGGCCCGAAAAGTGCCTCATCTTAGTGAGCTGTCGGATCGGGACGGCTATCACAAGGCTGGGGAATTTTCACTTTTGGGCGTTGTCCTCGCGTCTAGAACCGTGTCCTCACTTAATGGCCCGGCTGCAGCAGCCCAGCCGTTAAGATAGGATTCTTGTTTCTAGAACGGAGTTTCTATTTCTTTGGGGCGTGCCTCATCTTGATGGGCCATCTCCACGAGAACGGTCAGTACAAGAAAAGGACTTTTCACTCCCAAAGATACCGGGTAGTGCCCTCACTTAATGAGCCATCTGATCAAGATCGGTCATCACAAGGATAGGACTTTTCACCCCCGGGGGCGTCCAGGATCTTTCAATCCGACGCTAATTCAAGGTATGTTGGGTTGTGCCCTCACTTAGTGGGCCATCTGATCAAGACCGGCCATCACAAGGATAGGACTTTTCACTTCCCAAGATACCCCATTTTTTATCTGCACAAAGGCAACCACAAACACCTACGAAAGCTCTCTCATCGAGCGTTAGTCATGGTTAGGGTTGACATAAATCAAAGGTGCAGATAAAATTAAATTCTAGGGTAATATAATTTCAAACGAACGATATTCCAAGAGTTGGATAAGGGTGTACCATCGAGCGTCTCCAGATGATAGGCTCCTTTCCCGACAACGTGGGTGACGCGATATGGTCCATCCCAGTTTGGACTGAGTTTTCCCATACGTTGGCCTGCCGCTCGCTTGTCTCTGAGCACCAGGTCACCGGCTTTCAGTAACCGCTCTTTGACACGTCTGTTATGATAACGGGCCACCTTTTGTTTGTAGTGCTGCATTTTCAGAAGGATTTCATCTCGGACTTCTGGTAACGCGTCCAGGTTAGCTCGTAACCTTTCCTCATTCAGTTCCTCTCGAAAGTGAGCCCCCATAGGCTCATGGTTCCAATTTCCACCGGTATAACTGCTTCGGTTCCGAAGGCCAACGCGAAGGGTGTTTCTCCGGTGCTAGTTTTAACAGTCATGCGGTACGCCCACATCATGTATGGCAGCTCATCAGCCCACTTCTTTTAGACCCTTCTAAGTTTTTCTTGATACCGCTGAGGATACTCCGATTGGTTACTTCCGCCTGTCCATTAGTTTGCGGATGAGCCACGGAGGAAAATCGTTGCTCGATCCCGAATTCTGAGCACTGGTCTTTGAAGAATTGGCTGGTGAACTGCGTTCCGTTATCACTGACAAGGACGCGAGGTACGCCAAACCTCATGATAACTTGATATTTGAAGAAACGCCAAGTTTTTTCTGCCGTGATTGCGGCGACCGCTTCAGCTTTCGCCCACTTAGTGAAATAGTCTACCGCCACTATCACAAACTTCAGTTGGGACCTTGCCTTTGGGAATGGGCCTAGGATATCGATCCCCCATTTAGCAAAAGGACAAGGGGCAATAATTTCAGATATTTCAGCAGCAGGTCGCCGAGGAATTTTGGCAAACTCCTGGCACTTAGGGCAAGTTTGCACATAGTTGTGGCAATCTCTCCGGATGGTGGGCCAGTAGAATCGGGATCTGAAGACTTGTGCCGCCAGGGTGCCACCTGATACGTGCATACCACATACCCCTTCATGGATTTCGCGCAAGGTGTGAAGACCCTCTTGCTCAGATATACATTTGGCGGCTGGGTGAGAAAAATATCTCCGAATGAAATCCCCGTCATAGTACGTACAGCGAGCTGCCTGTTTCAGCACCTTCTTCTTTTCAACGGTATCCTCAGGCAGTTCCTTATGTTTCAAGTATTTGATTACGGGAATTCACTAGTCGCTCTCACGCTCTTCCACACATAAAGATGCTTGCTCTTCCATGAAGGATGGTACCAATAGCTCACGATAATATACGTCTTTGGGTATGGACGCTTCCAGATTCGCGGCCAATTTGGCTAGATTGTCAGCTTCAGCGTTTTCCTCCCTGGGAACGTGCTCGAAGCTGACTTGCATGCCCTTTTTCTTTATCTCCAATAATTCTCGCTTTACTTTGGCGAGATATTGAATCATGATGGGTTCCCGGGCCTGAGAGTGCCCCAAGACCTGGTTAATTATCAACTTGGAATCACCACAGATCTTTAGACGCAGGTCTCCTGTTCTTCCAGTATCGTGCCTCCCTTTAGAAGAAAGTCCTTTCCCTATTCTGAGCCCGGCTAGCAACGCCTCATACTCTATCGGGCTATTAGATAACGACTGTAGGATTCGAATGGTGTATCGTATTTGCATGTCGTGCGGCCCATTTATGAAGATTCCAGCTCCCGCCAGCTCTTGGTTTTTGGCCCCATCCACATGGATGATCCAAAGGTCCGTATAGGTTTCCGGAAACGGGAGATCCATATCGCCCCATTCCGCTTCAGGTATTCCGGCCAAAGGATCCTCTGTAAAGGTACATTCCGCTATGAAATCATCCAGGATCTGAGCCTTTACGGACGGTCGAGACTGATACCTTAATCCATACTGTTCTAGTTCAAGTGCCCAGATCAACATTCTTCCTGAAGATTCAGGCTTTCGAAATATTCTTTTCAAAGGTTGGTCCGTAAGCACGATAACGGAATAGGACTGGAAATATCGGTCCATTTTGCGGGTAGCTTGAATAAGAGCGAACGCTATTTTTTCAATTCGGGCGTATCGCAACTCCGCATCCTTCAGAACGTGACTCACGAAATAGACCGGGCGATGAGAGTGGTTATCGTCGCGAACGAGGACGGCACTGACCACTTCGTCCACAGCGCCAAGATACAAATATAAGGTATCTCCTGCCTCGGGTCTTGTCAACAGTAGGTCAGACGATAAGTAATCCTTTAGGCCAACAAATGCCTCCTCACATTCCGGGGTCCACCCGAACGAGGCTTTCCCGCGTATGACTTTGAAAAAAGAAAGACACTTCTCTCCTTGCTTGGAAATGAATCGCCCGAGGGCGATAACTCGCCCAGTTAACCTTTGCACCTCTTTAATGGTTCTTGGCGATATCATGTCTTGTATAGCTTTAACCTTTGAAGGGTTAGGCTGGATACCTTTTTGGCTGACCACGTAGCCCAAGAATTTTCCCGTCTGAAATGCAAACATGCATTTTCGGGGGTTCAGCTTCATGCGATACCTTTCATTACGTCAAAGACTTCCTTTAAGTCCCGCAGGTGATCTTGAAAGTTCACTCTCTTTACCAATATATCGTCAACGTATGCTTCCATATTCCTCCCTATTTGTTCTTCGAATATCCTATTTGCCATACGTTGGAACGTCGCCCCAGCGTTCTTCAGCCCAAACGGCATCGCCGTATAACAGTACGTGGCCTTTGGAGTGAGAAACGCAGTCTTTTCTTCATCTTCCCGGGCCATGGGGATCTGATGGTATCCAGAGTTGGCATCCAGTGAACTTAAATAAGCGTACCCGGCGGTCTGACCAACTAACTGATCTATACGAGGGAGCGGGTAGCAATCCTTAAGGCAGGCATCATTCAAATCGGTGAAGTCGATGCACATGCGCCAATCCCCATTGGGCTTAGGAACAAGGACAGGGTTCGCTAACCAGGTGGGATATTGAACTTCGCGGATGAACCCTGCGTCAAGAAGCTTTGTTACCTCTTTGTCCACAGCCGACGCCTTTTCACTAGAGAACGAGCGCCGCTTTTGTTGAACCGGCCGGGCATCTGGGTCCACATTGAGCCGATGCTCGGCTATTTCGCGCGATATACCTGGCATGTCTGCGGGTTTCCACGCGAAATCTCCTTGACATTTGTTCAGTAGCCGGGCCAGTTGAAGGTTTTCCGCTGGGCTGAGTTTTTCACTGATTAGGAAGCTTGCTTCCTTTATGCCGATTACTGGAACGAGTAATATTTTGTCCAGAGGTTGAGCGCGCTTCTCCTCACCCTGCTCGTAGGGGTCCGCTGCTATACACGCATACCTATCGCAGCTCCTTTGAGTCATGAGCGAGTAGCATTCCGCCGCCAGCTTTTGATCGCCTTTTATGGATACTACCCCATCCCAGGAGGGGTATTTCATTTTTAGATGCTTCTGAGATATCACCGCTCCGAAGCGGGTTGAGAAAAGGTCGCCCGAGTACGACATTGTAGGGCAAATTTAAATCCACGACAAGGAACAACAAGTTCTCTGATCGTTTATAGGTGTCTTCTCGGAAATATATGGGCAAAGTGATTACCCCTGTGACAGGGATTGGAACCCCATCAACGCCGACTATAGGCCGTTTGCTAGGCGTTAGCTCGTTGCCGGGGCGCTTCATGAGATTGTACGCTTCCAGCAAAAAGAGGTTCACCGCGCTACCGTTATCAATAAGGGTTCTTCTGATTCCATGACTGGCGATGACGGGCATAACCACCAGTGCATCATTGTGCGGATAGACAATGCCTTTCTCGTCTTCTTCGGAAAAGGATAATATCATTCGATCCAAAATTCCTATCGCGCCTCATTTTTTTATCGTGCCATCCCGTGTGCATTTTTCTCCTTTCGCGGTTGTCGGTTGTTCCGATTCGTCCATATAAGGGGTTCCTCCCGCGATGATGTTAATCATAGGGATGTACTCGTCGTCTACCGTAAGAGTTTCTCTATCTTTTCCTCCGGAGGCATTATCCTTCCGCTGAACGCGAGGGGGAACTGGTCGTTCATCCGCCGTCCTTTTCATGGGATTATTTCTGGCGTCTTCTCTTATTTGGGTGGCAAATTCTCCTAAATACCCTTCTTCCACTAGTCGTTCTATCGCCGATTTTTATTCTCTGCACGCTTCTGTGGAATGTCCCCTGGCTTTGTGGAATTTACAATAAGCATTTTCCCTTCTCCCTAGAAGCACTCCTGGTTTCGTAGGCGCAGGGTAGCGGATGGGAAGATTTCGCTGCTCCGCTATCGCTAAAATCTCTGCCCTTGGTACATTAAGGGAAGGAAAATCTGGGTCGTATGTTCGATTTTTATAAGAATCCCCTTGACGTCGAGTGGGGGAACCACTGGTCTTTCCCTTCGAAGGATGACCCTTTTGTCTATTGGAGGCTTTGGGGATATGATCCTTCCTCCTGGCATAATCGTCGATAAAATGATCATCAGGAAGGGGCTTTGCGGGAGTAGCGGTAATTTGAGATGTCCCGTGCGGCACGTTATACGTCCTATCTCTGTTTTCTTCTTCTTCCATTTTCGCATAATTATGAGCTTTAAGTCTCAACGCGTCTAAAGTCACTGGAGGGTCCACCATGAGCGCGTCTTTCAGCTTTCCGTAGCGGCAGTTCCTTTTCATGGCTTCTATAGCAAAATCAATAGTAATGCCCGGCGTTAATGACATTTCCAAATCAAAACGGCTGAGAAATTCCTTTAAGGTTTCTTGAGGCATTCGTTGTATGTCAAATAACACGGCGGTAGATTTCCTGATTGGAATCGCCGTACTAAATCTGCTCCGGAATTTAGATTCTAACTGTGAGAAATTACTAATGGATCCACCAGGGAGACCCTCAAACCAGAGATGCGCAACACCCGACAATGTCATAACAAATATTTGGCACAACGCCGCATCACTGTGGGTCTGAAACTGAACAAAATCCTTCACTTTATTGATATGCGAAATGGGATCCTTGGCGCCATCATAAGTATCAGTGGGAAGCTTCACGCGTCGACTGACCCTGTGACGCCTTACACGGCGGCTAAACGGGTGGCCCGATGTATCATCAAGAATTTCACGCGCATGACGCGGGGGAGATATTTCAGCCTGACGCCCCCTATTTCGTGGTTCTGGCGTAAGATGTTGCCTAGGAGATCGACTGCGACTCCCGGGCGAACGACTTCGATACCTTCGATTACTGGATCTTTCACTGTATTCGGGAGACAAACTCATGTTGGCTCCTTCCCTCCGTCCGTCCCCACGGTTCCTGACCTCCTCAAGTTGCCTATCTCTCTGCGGGAGGAGACCTTGCGGCATCTGTGGTACGTAAGCCTCTACTCTTCCTTGAGTGATCTGCACAACACTAGCCGGGGGATCTCCCGCGGACAAAGGCATCTGGAGGTTTTCTGGAAACAACGGTGATAAAGGTCGATCAGCGACAATAGATGGCGTGAACATGACGCGGGGAGGGAGACTAGATCCAGAAGCACCAGGCGTGATTCTTGCGGCCATTTCAGTCAAATATTCCAACCGAGAACGAGGGGCCGCTATTTCCATTGCAAAAGGATGTTCATGGTTAAGTACAGATCCCCTCGAAAGAGGAGTGGAGAAGTCAGATCCCGCTATCTGAGATGCGAGGAGACAAGTCCTCCTGTGCTTCCGACCCAGAGGTCCAGAGATCCCGAAATAATTGGTTGCGACGTCATAGAGAGATCAGCAGTAGCAAAAGGGAATAACTGTCTGCTGATTGAGAAAGGGATATTAGAGGATGATGATCGGATCGGCTCCGATCTTGTGGTCATGACCGTTCCAATCTTCTGACTAAACGGAGCTTGGCTATTAAGGACGCTCACTTAATATACCAAAGCTCTCAATGAAAGCACCATTTGATAAGATTCAATGTCGTGTCTGATCGGAACTGCGGCGATCGGCGTCGGATGTACCTGCAAAGTGCCGGAGGGGGGCTCCGGCGTAGACACTCTGATGCCTAAGTCAGTTCGGGGGTACAAAGTAACAAGAGGTTCTGCTGGGTGATCTCGATCTTACCTTCTGTTTAAAAAAGTGAGGATATTTATAGGCCTCGATGGCGATACCTGGCGATAACAGTCCAGGCGATGTCTGGTGATGACATCACGAGCGATGCCAGTAGGTGACGTCATGAGCGATATCTAACGGGGCTGCCGGGAGCGATAACCTCGTGGTTCCCAAGGATGGGATGGTGTCGTGCGCATACAGACGCGTGAGTCCCCCCTCCGCTGATGTCGACCATCCTAGGAATCCTTCGCTGATCCCTGGGCGATATGAAGATATACTACGGAACTTATAGAAATCCGTCCCGGCAGGAGCCGCAAGTGTAGTAGCACCGTGAGGGTTGTCTTGATTGTTATCATCCATTCTCGCATAATTGTGAGCTTTCAGCCTCAACGCGTCTAAAGTCAATGGTGGATCCACCATTAAGGTATCTCGTAACTTCCCATAATGATAGTTGCGCTTCAGAGCTTCGACAGCGAAGTCAATGGTGACCCCTGGCGTTAGCGACATCTCTAGATCGAAACGACTCAAAAAATCCTTCAAGAATTCTTGCGGCTTTCGGTGAATATCGAATAACGCTGCCATCAATTTTCTAATAGGAACAGTCGTGCTGAACCGGCTCAGAAATTTAGCTTCCAGTTGGGAAAAATTATCAATGGAACCTGTCGGAAGTCCTTCGAACCAAAGACCCGCTACACCAGATAGTGTCATTATAAAAATTTGACATAACGCGGCGTCACTGTGAGTTTGAAACTGTATGAAATCTTTCACCTTGTTAAGATGAGAAATAGGATCCTTTGTGCCATCGTATGATTCCACAGGGAGTTTTACATGCCGATTGACCCGGTGATGTCTGACACGGTACCTGAACGGATGACCACTGTTGTCGTCAGGAATCCCCTGCGGTTGACGAGGGGGGGGGGAGGGCTCGTTGAGCTGCCTTTGAGCTCACAAATCATACTCACAATGTCGCCTCGGAGATCGACTGCGACTTCTTAGCGTTCGAGTTCGATGTCTTCTGCTGCTCGATCTCTCGCTGTACCTAGGAGATGGGTTCCTGAACATCTCGTCTTGTCTATTATCCCAGGGATCTCTATATTCACCATCCCATCGCTCCCCTTCGAGGATAGGGGCTTCCCTCCTATGCTGCTCAAACGGTTCAGCGCAAGTTGCATGACACTGACAGGGGCTGATGTCAAAGGTAGAGATAATGGGAAACCCCTAGATTTTCGGGGTGACAATGGTCGGTTCGCGACAATGGACGGAGTAAAGACTATATGAGAAGGCATGCTAGGTCTCGAAACATGTGGCGTAAACCCTGCAACTAGTTCTGTCAGCTGGTCTAGCTGGGCTCGAAGGGCCACTATTGAATTCGTGAGAGGATTGCCTGCACCGTCTACCGCGGGTGCCCTCGAATGGGAGGGTGGAGTAACTGGGTCCTGGCATATGAGATAAAGGAGTATATGTCTGGGATGCAAATGTCCCCACCACTTGCTCGGAAGAGGGATCTGACGTGCTGGGTGGAATTTCTTGCACCATGGTGGAGGCGTCAGCGGTGGCGAAAGGGAAAAGTCATCTACGAGTAGAAAACGGGAGGCTAGAAGGTTGGGACAGTGCGGGATCTGATCCGGACTCCATAATACTTTGAAATTTTAGAAGAACTGAGCTTGGATATTAAGGATGCTCACTTAATAAACCCAAAACTCTCAACGAGAGCACCAATTTGATAAGATTCGGACTATTCGCTGAGGGGTAGCAGAGGATTGCGAGTCCTGAGGTTGACTGTCCACGGCGTCCGATGTACCTGCACGGCGCCGGAGGGGGTCTCCGGCGTAAACACTCCAATGCTCAAGTCAGTAATGATTGTGTGAAATAGCAGAGCTTTGGGTAGAAATCTTAGGCTTACCTTTCCCCTTTGTGGCGGAGGTATTTATAGGCAAGAACATGACATTTCCGGGTGATTTTGGTCATGAGTCGCTAATGCGCCCTTCAGGGGGTGAGAGTTTTTCGTGGTGTTATGTGCTGCCGTTGCGATAGATATATGCAAAGGGGTAGGCGTTTACTTAGGTAAGGCAACACCTAGGCCCCTTGGGAGATACCTGGTTTGGCCTGGGATGGGATAACGCCCTGTGTCATGGCAAAGCAACGTGTGGGACCCCCTCGCTAATGCCGACCATCCCAGAGCCGATAGCCCCGATGCTACCGGGGCGGTAGTAGCAGCCTTTTTCTCCCTCAGTGGGGTATAAGACAAAAATGCCTTATTGTTAGGGGTATTGTTATCACTTGTGATGGTCGGTCCTAATCAGACGACTCACTAAGATGAGGCACGCCCCGGTATCCCTAGAGGTAAAAGCCCAACCCTTATACCAATTGTTCTTGCGGAGACAGCTCGTTAAGGTAAGGCACACCTCAGGGAGATAGTAACTCCATCCTGGAAGTGAAAATCCCATCCTTATGACCGGGCTAATACAGGCGGCTCACTAAGGGAGGGCATGATTCTGGGATGCGAGGATAATGCCGAAAGTGAAAAATCCTAACCTTGTGATGACCTGTCCTGATCAGACGGCTCACTAGGAAGAGGCACTTTCCGGTCGATCATGGAAATGCGAAAAATTGCGAAATCCCAGCGAGTAACTAAATGCGGAATCCCTAGTGAAGTGAGCTGGTTGAGAAAGCGATAATGAGTGACACTTGTACCCTAGAATGACGGCGGAAGGTCTCCTACGGGAAACTTGTGTCTGTTATCGCATATCTCTTACTAACATATATTAATTGAGAGTGTGCAGGATATCTCTGATTGACGGAGATCGTGACACTCAAGGCGATAAAATGATTGCGCAACTCGTCAACAAAATAGACGTGAAGCCAATCGCACTGATTTTGACATGGCTTGAAGAATAGGGCCTAAAGACCCTGTTCGTTATCTCTTTTCATCAAGAGAGGAAGGAAGAATGCTTCTTTTTCTGGAGTGTCCTCCCTGACGGGGCCAAGCAGTGGTTAAGTCGAACCTGACAAAGCCCGTTAACATGATCAGGACGATAAGGGCGCGACGGCCGGGCTACGAAAAATTCAAAGAAAAGAAATACAGGAAAGGAAAATGGCACCAACAAAAGCTAATATCATAGAAGTGTCATTGTTCAAATACCCATGAAGGGTCACAAAATACACAAAAGATGAACAAAAAGGGTAACACTCAATCCTCACAAGAAGAAGGGGGTAATAATACCCTGCCTACTGCTGGTCTTCTGAAATCCCTTGCTCTGGGTAGCCATTCAATCTGGCCAAGCGGAAGCCCTCGTCGTTAAGATCGGAAGAATTCTTCAAAAAGGCGTCAGAAACAGCGTCACCATCGTAAAATTCTTCCCCGTGAATCTCCACAAAATAGTTAGCCATGATAGAAGCGGTCTTTTCAACATACCACCGACACTTGATTACTGACTCCGCCTCAAGTGCGATTTTCTCTTCTATCAAAGCTGTTTTCTCTTCCGCTAAGGCTGTTTTCTCTCCCTCAAGGGCAGTACTCTTTGACTGTTCAGCTGTAAGAGCAGCGTAAGAAGCGGCCAACTGTTCCTTCGCCTCTCTTGCTTCCTCTTTGACTGCCTCCAGGGCCTTTATGCACTTGTCTTGCTCTTTCAACATCCTCTGTTTCTCCTCTTGTTCCTGTGAAAGCTTGGCTGCGGAAGCGGCAAGGTCAGCCGCCTTTCATGACATGCGCTTGGTATAGTGATGAAACCAAAGAAAACCAGTGAAAAGGTTAGAGCGCAGCAGGTCAGCTTGCTCTCCGTCTCCCTCAGTAGCGAAAGTGCTCCGTTCTTCAGGAGACATTAGCATATGGGCAGCCAAGAACGAAGCGGTGACAGCCGAGTTATCGCCCCCCATGGTCGCGATTCCTGCACTACGCAGCGTAGTCATATCCACTTGATGAGTGATAGGCCTAGTGGCGTTATATGAGCTTATGTCTGCCAGAAGATTGGACACTATCGTCCCCTCACCAAAGCGCTTAAGCGCGGAAGCATTGGAAGGAACAAAGACTACGACCGGAGGAGAGGGAGGCTGGTTAGAAGTGGAACCTCCTTAGGGCACGAATGTTTCCTGAGATTGATAAAAGGAGAAACCTGACAGCTCGTCGTTATAGACCACGTTAGAGGAAAAGCGAGGCATTTCCGAGCCAAACGAAGGTGGAGAAGTCTCAAAAGGCCCAGGCATGGTCACGTTCTCAAAAATGCTAGCGGACTGGCCCGGGGGAAGGGCGGAAGAGTCAAGGACGATTTGAGGTCTCTCCCCGACATCAGCTTGACTCGAGGACCGGCTCGTGCCTGCTCCATTGGACCTCTGCCTCTTCCTTGGTTAAGTCAAGATACGCCTCAAGTCCATATTGCCTCGTGACAGTGAAGGAGTAGAGGCACCAGAAGGATCCTATGAAGAAAAACAATCAAAAATAAAAGAAAAATACAGAAAGGCATTGAAAAATAGCGCAAGGGTTATAAGGAAATGTTTGCAGTTACCGCCTCAGCGGTAGGTGCTTTCGAAGAGCCGACTGTATCTGAAGAAGGCGAAATTGGTGGCTGAAGCGTGGCAACGCTTCTTGTCTTCCTCTTCTTTTTTCCTTTAGCGGAAGCCTTGCGACTGACCGAACGAACAGGAAGAGCGCCGATTGATATGACAGGGATACCAATCAGAATGGTGTCGGCTTCCTCGCCAACTGAGGCTGAAGATGTTTGAGGAGGAATCGAAGCGGAAGCAGGAGGAACAACTAAAGTGGTGGCGATATTGGCAGCCGCGACCGCTTCTCTATTTTGAAGCCTCCTTAAACGCCTCCTAACGCTCTCAGGAATGTACTTGGGATCGGTTGTTGCAGAAACACAAGACAGTGTTAGCGTTAGTACCAAGGCTGAAAATCAAAAAATGACGCAATACTCACGTCTAATGCAGGCTCAGATATCGTCCCCGCAGGCCAAAAAGCGGGTGTGAACACTGATCTCCAGTTGGAGTAACTTATCAAACCAGCCTTGTTCTATCTCACTAAGAGCCTCCCGGCACCAAGCGCTGTCCTTGACGCCCTAGTTAAAGCCAGACCGCCACCATGGATCCGGAATTTCGGGAGTCTCAACAACAAAAAATTGCTCTTTCCATTTATCGATGGAAGACTCTAAATGAAGAAGCTTCCAGGTGAAGTTTTGCATCGAATCGTCATCAAAACGGGGAGATATCGCTATCACACCCCGACGGTTATACATCTTAAACAAAGACTTGAGTAATGCAAGGGAAGGAGATGTAATTCCTTTGTACTTGCAGAGTTCTAGAAACGCATAAATGCCACAGTAGGCATTTGGAGCCAGTTGGACAGGGTTCAGATCCAGAGAAGTAAGTAACTCTTAGATAAACGGGTCAACTGGAAACCGGAAACCATAACGGAACATCTGGGCGTACAGGATTCTGCGTTTGCCGGTCAGAACGTTGTTCAGGCATAAAGACTCAGGGGTGACAGAAGCCCTCAGGGAGGGTGGCACCATGATCGGACAGATGTTTATCGAGAATGGTAGAAGAAGTAATAGTACTGACTATGGTCTCTATTTTTTCTTCATCAATGGATTTAGACCCAGGAGCACGAATTTTTCTTTTGCCCATGGTGGAAAAGGAAAATAAAAGATGAAGAAGACAGCAAAGGGAATAAAGAAGTACCTTTTTTAGAAGAAAATCGAAGTACCCAGGAGATGAAAACCAGAAACGCAAGATGATTCGAGAAGAAGATGCAGAGAAACAGATTATCGAAAGTGGAAAAAAGAAATAAAGTGTTGGGTTTTATAACCCTAAGAGGCTAAGAGAAATGACTGCTGGAACAGTCGCGCGTGACAGGCATAAGCAATGAGTACAACCCTAGAAAGGAGAGAAGACGCTTTGATCCTATCAAATCACGCTAGCCCTAGCGCCCTGATGAGTAGACACGTGTCTCTGAACCATCCTGATCCCTCGCTCACATTAATGAGGGGATCCTGAGCATTAAATGCTCCGAAAAAACAGAATTACTTTATCAAAAAGAGGCCAAGAGTGATGACGTCATCAACAAGATAACGCCGAGGGGTAAATTAATTGTTATCCGGAAGTGGAATGACAGTCGTTATTACGCAAGAATTATCAGTTATTACAAGCCAAATGAAACCAATGTTTGAAGAAAAATAAAACACTCTCAAGCGCTGCCTTACGCCAATCACGGAAGAACTCCTTTGTTGCCCCCGACATTTATATCCTTCAGCCTCTCGAAGGCGTAGTCAGCTATCTTGGCAGGATCGAAAGCCTCATTGCGGTAATAATCTGGGAATCCCGCGGCAAAGGCCTGTATCGCTTTATCTTTCCAGCGCGACATCTCATTGGGCACCTTCGCCAACTTCGCGTCGCGGGCTGATATCTCTTCGCGGAGGAGAGAGTTTCTTCTGTTGGCAGCCACCAGTTCTGCTTCTAGAAGCTTTATCTTGGCCTTCCCTATCGACTTCTCTCTAGACAATTCAGTGCGGCAGTCATTAAGCTCTACTTGGGTATCGCCCAGGAGTTGCATCAACTCTGCCACCTTGGAGGGGGAACCTCGAACCTTGTCACCATGGATATCGAGAAAGTAATTCAGCATGCGAAAGCTAGCCAACACGCCATTCAAAGCGTGTTCGCGATGAACCTCCAGAGGAAGCTCTGACATCTCCTCCCTACCTTCAGGAGAGCCAAATATCGCACCTACTATCGAACCCACTGGCTCGCTTCGCGATAGTGGGTCCGATATTCCCAGTGCGCGGAGTCCGCTGGTACCAAAGTTAGACAGATCCAAGCGATAAGAAGCGGCTCCTTGAGGGGACAGATTGGCAGTAAAGGGATGAGAGCGATTTTCGGCGGAACCACCGACTCCTGAGATAGAAGTGTAGAATAATGGCGGAAAGCCATTTACTAGAGTTTCAAGAGTAGCGGCAGGCTCAGGATTCGGTGCAGAGACATCAGGGATACAAGAAGAGATAGGAGAGTTAGGAGCAGCAGTTGGAGGAGGAAGGTTGACCTCTGGCGGAGCCTCGGAAGTATCAGGAGGGATGTCGGTTGACGCGTCAGCTGCTGCAGCCGCTTTGGAGGTACTCGCACCCTCAAGAGCGTTAGCCCCAGTAACAGGAGTTTTGTTCACCTTCTTCGAAGCAACCTCAGCAACTGGGTTGCTATTTCCCATTCTTAGCTTCTTTCGCTGAGCGGCGGAAGCATGACGAAGCCCAGAATCGGTATCCATGTCCTCATTGTCGTTGTCGATTACTTTAGTCTTGGGACGGTTCGGAGTCACTCCTTTCCGAATGGGTAGCTAGTTCTCCAAAAAACGGGAGGTACGGTAGGAGGTGTCGCGCCTGGCAACAGTTTTGAATCTTTTTCTTTTTGGAGGAGCAGCAGGGCGACTAGAACTCTCAGGCGGAGGAGATGGTGGCAGTGATTGAAGCGGCCTCACGTTCAGAGGAACGTCCTTATCGCTCGACGGTTGATTTCCAGCGTCACCTGCCAACGAGACATATCAGAACAGTGAATAAGCCGAAGCGATAACGAAGGAAAAGAAACTTACTTATAGTACACTTCTCTATAAGCCTGTACAAGGCAAACTCTCGAATGCGAAAAGACGAGTTCAACTCCAGCAGCATGTTCGTCTGTCGAAGTTCTTCCTTGGACACGGTTGATGGGTTTGTCCAAATGGAATCATCAAGACACTGATTGAAGCCCCTAGGCCAAGGGCGGAAAGGCAACTTCACGATGAAGAAACCGCTCATCCAATCGGCCACAGTCTCCTCAAAGCCCTGGAATTTCTGCCAGAATGACTGCACTAACGCGTCATTCCACCTTCGAGCGATATCTACCACACAGTTGCAGCACCTAAAACTAAAAAACTTGCGGAATAAATTGACAGACGGGACAAGGATACCCTGCAACTCGCAAATACAAATGAAGGCATGAATCCCACACCAAGAAGGAGGCGTAATCTGAGCCGGGTTAATGTCATATCTAACTAATAATTCCTTCACCGCTTCGTGGATGGGAAAGCGAAAGCCGTAGAGGAACATGTTAAAATATATCATCCTATTGCCCCCTGATAGAGGGTCATGAAGCCGATGACCAGCATCAGGAATTCTAACGGAGTAACCAGTGGGGAAAAAGATACTGTTTTCCTCCAGCTCTGCCTCCAATACCGCTTGATCAATAAAAATACTAGGTGTTCTTTCAATTTCTAAATCTATGCGCCGCTAGAGACTCCTTAAAGACCTATTTGTGGCCAGAGGCCACTGAGAATCCTTGGGTATCCTAGATGTACTCATAATGAATCGACAAGAAGAAAATCTGAGGAAAAAGAAGTGAAGTACCTTGAACAGAAGGCGGTGGATAAAGCCATCGGCGCCGGAGAATGATGGTCGTGACTTCCTTCGAAGTAAGAATCTAGAGAGAGAAGGGGAGAAAATTTCGAAGTGCAAGCAAAGAGTATTGCTCTCTTTTAAAGGCTGAGTTCGAGAATTGAACAGCATGTAAAAACGGAACACGCCCCAAAGTAAAAGTGACACGTAAAAACCTCAGAAGGATATTTATGTCCACGCATTTATATCTTCTAGAGGGGGTAGTTACTGACAATCAGTTGCCAGTGGTTACATCGAAGCAACAGTTAGTTTCTCAGCGACAGCCATCCAAAGAGGAGTTAACGCCCGAACATGCAAGACTAAAAAATCAAAGCATCATTTCATTCAATAATAAGCCATACGACATCTACAAGGGATTGCCAGGGGCAGAATCAATCCTCGTCAGGCCAGTAAGAGGACCAGTAGCAGTATTCCTCATCGGAGGGCGGAAGCTCCTCATCAACAAAAGGAAGGGATTTGTCAGCCTTTAGCTCCGGGCTCTGCGTTAATGGCTTGGATTCCTCCTTTGTAGACGAAGATGTCGCCTTGGCGACGGTATCGCCTAAAGGAATCTCCTCTTCAAACCAGTCAGCAGGAGGAAATAATTTTTTACCCTTACAGGACGGAGGGGCTGAAAATGAAGAAAACCAACCAGTGGTTTCAGAATGTGCTCTCTTCTTCGATCTCTTCCGACCTCCACGGCGGGGCAATCGCCTCTTCCAGCATGGTGGTGAAGGAGGATTGTCAGAATCCGGTGTCATCGGAGGGGTTGGACGAGATTCTCGCTCATCGGAAACCTGATCATGTGAATCGGCCATGAGAGGAGAAAATCAGTAGCAGCAGAAAAATATGAAGAAGAAGATGAATAGGAAAAAGAAGAAGAACTCCCCATAAATAGATAAAGTGGTGAGACTCTTCAAATTTGTCAAGTGAGAGAAGGATAATTTAATGCATCTCGAGAAGATCAACCATAATGGCAAAATTAAAATTCTTTGATCACGCCTGTTGGGATTTCTCGACGATCAAGAAGCATAGAAAAACCATTCAATTAGTTATTGCCAAAGAAGCGGCGTATGATTAGTACAGGTCGATTCGCTAGAACAACCGTCACCACCTGGCAGATAAAGAAGAATAAATGCAGTAGAAATTTGACCAATATCAGACTCATTTTCAGTTGGGTTGACACAGCCCTCAACTGAAGCAAGGGTTAACGCCCTGAAAAGAAGGAAAGAGATTGCGAGCCCAATACCGAAAAGAAGTTTCATTACGGCCTAACGGCCTAGATATACGTCCGCATACATAATGCATATAAAGGAAAAATAAAAAAGAAGGCACAGAAGCAAGCCTTCAAGCCCGAGACCCGGCGTCGTTGTCGTCATCCACTAGCAGAGTGGGGATGTCCCTCAAGGTGTCCACCACAGAAGTCAACCCCGAAGAGGTGCTTCTCATGCTCTTCAGGCAACAGTTCAGCAGATCCTTCCTCTGCTGCAGCATGGCGATGGCTACCTCGATGCGACAGGCGACAACAGGTAACTTGGAGACATTCCCGATAGGATTGAAGTCCTCCATGGTAGCGGCCCCGATCCTGGCCTGAATGGGGGTCATCATTCCCCGAAGTTCCAGCAAATCCTCACCAGTCTTCGTCAGCATGTTCTCCAAGAAGCTGACGTCACCCTCAGTGAGATTCTTGAGGGTTAAGGCTTTGGAAATCAGAAAATTTCTAGTGAGATCGTCCATGTGGAAATAGTTGATGAGAAGTAGAGGAGGTGTGAAGAATCTGCACCGAAAAAAGGATCGCATTTATAGATCCAAAGTAATAGCTGCTCACAAAGGCGTGCGCCTCGAAAATTGGGCCGCCCCATTAACCCAACGTCGTCAGGAGGGAAGGCTGACGCGGAACCCCTGGAAGACGCCCGAGGTACTCAAGTGGAAAATGGACTGAGGTTCATAATGACATAAAACCGCACAATTTGTAGGTGGACTACAGCATAAAACCGCGCAATATTGCAGGTAGCTCCGAGCAGCATAAAACTGCATTGATATTGCAGGTAGCTACGGGGTAAAACCGCATAAATTGTAGGTAGTTATGGCAAAAAACCGTGCCGATGTTACAGGCGGCGTACGACCAGGCCGGATCCCACGAGCTTGGATGGAAAAGGCGACAGCAACGACCCCCCGATATTGGTGAGGGAATACCTCTGAGGGAGTAAGGGTAACTTACGTCTATCGTTGCATGATATTTTCACTAACAAAACCACAGTTGAGAATGTGCAGGAAAAACAAGACAATATCGCTTTCAGAATGATATTCGAAGCTCTGAAGGGATAACGCTAGAAAGCTCTACCATGACGATGATAATCATATGAGCGCCCTCTCTGTGACCGATCGTTACCGCCAGAGATATGTTCCCGTTATCCGCTTCGCTATCACATATCCCGCGTAAAGGAACTAACGAAGTAATCAGAAAAACTCAGAGATTCTCACGAATTTAATGCGGCGCAAGAGGAGTAATGTTCCCCCAGATGCCAGGGAAGGAAGCCCTTGGTGAACACTCGGGCTCGTTTTCAGTTGGGCTTATGATAACAATTGATGAAACACCAAGGGTATATTTGTCTTCTCACCCCAAGTCAAAGCCAGGTCCCTGTAGACCTTGACTGGCGTCAACACCCCGGTTGCCGCCCGCTTTAGGCTGAGGAATCCTGGGATGGTCGACATCAGCGGGGGGGACCCACACGGCGTCATCCTATCCCAGATGACCCCGACAACGTCTCACTGGCGATATCCCGTCCGCGATATCCTATCCGGCTGACGTATGCTGACGTCATCTTGGGCGTTATCTCCCGTCGATAACGCCCACCCCTGGGGGTAACGACCTTCCTTTGGCTATAAATACCACTCATTTCTAGATCAAAGGTAAGATAAAATTCTCTACCAAAATCTCTGCCAAATTGCACAGCCATACTAACTTAAGCATCGGAGTGTCTACGCCGGAGCCCCCCCTCCGGTGATTTGCAGGTACGATGGACTGCCGCAATAGTGATTCCAGACAACCGTAATCTCTATCCCGCTCCCACAGCAGATCAAATCTTATCAGGTGGGGAAGATTTTGAAGAAGTAATGGTTGAGAGCTATCATGATGTTAGTGAGGAAAATGACAGTGTAGGGACTACAAATGTAGATGGAGTGGGTGAGCATGGGCCTGCAGATGGGCCAGATGGGCCTGAAGATGGGCCTGCAGGTAGGCCTAGTTGTAGTTACTATGGGTATGGGAGTGAAGACTTTCATGCAGAAAGAGATGGTTCAGATGTTGAGAGTTGTGACAGCGACGCTCAAAGAACCGTGGATTCGCAAGATACTAGTGATTCCAACTTCAATGATACTAGTGATTCCAACTTGAGTGACTTTGTGGAGTCTGATGAGGAAGAAGAAACAATGTTTGATGCAGAGAATGAGTATGCAAGTATTAATTTTGATGGAGTAGGTGGTGAGCAACCCAGAACCAGAAGTGATAGGGTCACTAGGCCACCAATGGCTACTTCTGGTCCACGTGTGCCTGATGTGGAGACTGACTATGAAGACATTGACCACCTAGACACCCCCACCTTGTTCTGATAGTGAAGAGGAAGCTGCAAGGAGGAACTTTAAATACCCGGAGTTCAATGAAAATAGAGATTTTGGTGCAGAATTGCAGCTGGAAGTGGGAATGAAGTTTGCAACTGCTACTTTGTTTAGGGAGGCTTTGAAGGCTTACGCTATTCAAATAGGGCATGATTACAAGTTTTTGAAAAATGAGAATAGTAGGATCACAGCTGTTTGCAAGAAAATTTGTAGATGGAGAATACATGCTTCTCCATCGGCAGACAGGACTTGTTTTCAATTGAAGACTTTCAAAAGACTTCACTATTGTGGAAAGGATGTTGAGAACCGAAGGGCAACTGCCAAATGGTTAGCCCATGCATATTTGGCAGATTTCAGGGACAGTCCACATATGGATTTGGAGGCGCTTGCAAACAGGGTGAGAAGGGAAAAATTCCTGAAGGTTTCATACTTTAAGTTAGTAAGAGCCAAAAGGATAGCATTGGAATTAATAGAGGGTAAGCATGGACAGTAGTATAAGCTCTTGTGGAACTATGTTAAGGCTATCAGGAAGTCCAATCCTGGTAGCTCTGTCGTCATTACTGCTCCAAGTGGTGTGTTCCAAAGACTCTATATGTGCCTGGATGCTTGTAAGACTGGGTTTTTACAGGGTTGTAGACCCTTCATTGGGATTGATGGATGTCACTTGAAGGGTGCATTCAAAGGACACTTGCTCTCAGCGATAGGTAAAGATGCAAATGGTAACATTTTCCCAATAGCGTGGGCAGTGGTGGATTCTGAAAATAAAGATAACTGGTTGTGGTTTTTAGAGAGGTTGCAGGATGACCTGGGCCATTGGATAACTTTTGCTTCATGTCTGATAGGCAAAAGGTGAAGTGCAAATTATATTCTTATTATTCATATTTGAGTTATTATATTCCTCTCATTCTTACATTATTCTTATTTTGTAGGGACTGCAAATTATTTTTGATACTGTGTTGAGTGAAGTAGATCACCGTTATTGTGTGAGGCACATTTGGTGTAACTTCAAAGGTGAGTTTGGAGGTAAGCAAACTATGAAAGACCTATTGTGGGGTGCAGCAACATCCTATTCAGCCACAAGATTCAACATTTACATGGAGAAAATCAAGTGTGAGAACCCACTTGCGTATGACTGGGTGAAGAGCATACCACCTCAGAGGTGGTCTAGACATGCATTCAACAGCTGGGTGATGTGTGACCTCCTATTGAACAATCTTTGTGAGAGTTTTAATTCCTACATAAGGTAATTTCAACTATTAATTCTGCATATTTGTCTTCAATTATTTAACTTGTACTGTTAACCTTTTTAACTTGTATACTAATGTATTATTATTTCTAATGGTGTGTAATAGAATTGCAAGAACAAAGCCTATTTTTAGCTGTTTGGAGGTTATTAGAACCTTGTTGATGAAAAGGTTCTACATCAAGTACCAGGGAATGTTGTTGTATGAAGGCATGATATGTCCAAGATGGTTCAACAAAGTGGAGAGGCTAATTCAAGAGTGTCAAGCATATATTGTGTACCCTCACTCACAGCAAGCAAAGTTTGAGATTGAGCATATGAATGGAGAGAGGAGCATTTGTGACTTGGAGGGAAGGACTTGCTCTTGCAAGAGGTGGGATATGACTGGAATTCCTTGTATTCATGCCACATCTGCTTTCTTATTTTTGAGGAAGAATCCTCATGACTATGTGCATGAGGCCTATAACAGAATAAGTTTTCTTGAAGCATACAAGGATGGGATTTTGCCAGTACCTGATCGAAGCGAATGGGATGTGGTTGAAGGTCACTATGATATTAAACCTCCTGAACGTATGTTACAAAGTGGAAGGCCTAGGATGAAGAGAAGAAGGGGGGCTGGTGAGGCAGGTCCACTAGATCCATCAAGAATAAGGAGGTCTGGGTTGATAATGAAGTGCCAAAATTGCAAAGGCAGTGGGCATAATAGGAGGACTTGTCCTCAGCCTATGAGGCCTGACTTGCCACAATCAAGGAGGAAATTTGTTCCTACACCAACTCAATCAAGCACAACCAATGAGGGTATTCCTACCCCATCTAATGTTCAGGTAATTTGTATTATTTATGTATTACTAATGTATTTGTTTTCCTAATATTAATGTATTATTGATAGGACAATGGTGAGGAAAGAAGGACCACAAGGAGCAGCGCCAGATTTTCAAGAACTGCATCTCCATCAACACTAGAAATGCCTCCCTCTCCTACTGCTCCACCTGTGCCTACTCCAACAGCCACAATGCCTCCCTCAATCCCACATGTGCCTACTCCAACAGCCACAATGCCTCCCTCAGTCCCACATGTGCCTACTCCAACACCATAAATGTCAACCCCATCAAGAAATGATGCTCAGACAACAACCAAGAAGAAAAAGTATGGAGACCAACTAGCAGCTTCCTCCCTCCTAGGCCAAACACTTCAACTGATATCCCAACAAGGCCTTCACCAAGACCTAGGCCTGATCCACTGTCAAAGCACCATATTCCAACAAGGCCTTCGCCAAGACCTAGGCCTGATCCACTGTCAAAGAACCACATTCCAACAAGGAAATGGATTCCTTGATTGATGATCTGAATATGAACACACATATGATGGTTGTAGTTATGACTGTTTTAAAATTGGGGTTTGCTTTTGGTTTATTTATGACTGTTAAAGTGGTGTTTCATGCTTTTGGATACTTATGAACAATGGTTCAGGATGTATTTTGGTTATGGGTGCAATGTTGTTATTTTGATGCAAATGTTGTAATTTATTGGTGCAAATGTTGTTATTTTTGGTGAAAATGCATTTAGTGGTTGTAAGTTTTGGTGCAAATGGATTTTTGGTGCAATTGGTGATTTACAGGCATTCTGCAGGCATATGCTCGTACGGGAAAGTTTACTCCCGGGGGTTGCTCTGCAAAATCCTTTCTTGCCAATGCAAATAAACAAGCATGTTGACACATTTTGCAGACGTACGCTTAAAACTTGTTGCAAAAAAAACCAAAAGAAAATGTTGCTCATCGGAATACATGACCCTCTTTCTTTTCCTTCTCTGCATATCCTTTGGATCATACAATACTCAAACATTTCATTTTCCTAAAACCACTGCATCTTCATCATCGAAAGACATGACCAAAACATATACCAAAAATGATATCCAAAATCCAAAACATAAATCCAAACTCATATCCAAAATCAAAAATATATTCCAACAACATATACAATCGAAAACATCAAACTGTACATATAATCCAAAATATATTACAAAATCGTTCATATACGTCAAACTCTAAAAATTAAAATTACAATAAAAAAACAGAAAAATTGAAAGAGATAGCACTACAGACGAATGATAGCCCTTTAAATGTGCTTCTGGTTTGCGTTCATCCTTCAGCGCATCCACATACTTCTTCAATTCCTTGCGAGTCACATCACCTTCTTCCTTCATAGCATCGATTAGATCACCCTTAAGCGCAACCCATTCACTGATCTCACCTCCACGCAACTCCGACACAGATCCGACCTGAGGGTTGCACCATGCCCAGAATTCACACTCTCCATTCCCACATTTGTAATACAAGCGACCTGGGTTTGGAGGAGATTCTGATATTTTGACAGTTGCTCGAACCCCGCACTTGCATGCTCTGTTCTTGTATCGGGGAGGACTGATGCACCATTACCAACGCCGGACGACGTGCTTGACCGATTGCTTGAAGAAGCCATTCAGATTGATAGAGTGACTGAGAAGATGAACCCTAAAACTGGACAGATTTGAAGAAGAAATTTGGGGTTAGTAATGTGTATAGTGTATTTATATTAGGTTTTAAGGTTTTATCGTTTTTCCCCTTTTAATTTCCCATGTTTTGTTTCTTTTTAGTTTTAGGTTTTAATTATTTTAATTAGTTTAATTGTAACCGGGAAAGAAAAAGTGGGAAACCGGCAGTACAAGGTCAAAAATTGAAGTCTGTTAGTTTGATTGGTACAGACCAACGGTTTTCTTCTGACCGATAGTACAGGGGAGGTCAATTTGACTTTTTGAAGAACAGGGGAGGTTTCTGTTTTAAAAAATAGTACAGGGGGTCTTTATGCTATTACCCCTTTTCTTAAGCCACATGCAAACACCCAGAACGACGTTTATTTGAGTCCGGAGGGAGTATATTTTTTTAAAAATTAAAAACCTATTAAAATATAGAACCCTTACCTCATTCAATGAACAATGAAACTAATAAATAATATTATTAATTTGGGGTTATTTCTTTATTGGTGCGAGTAATTCAATACTCTCTTGCGTTAACAAACTCGATACTCTACTGTTCGACAAACGCATGAAATGTCATCCAGTGGCATATGTATCATTTATTTTATAGGGCAACAGACGGATTGGCACCCAGATTATTGACGATTAGACAATTTGGCCATCTGTTTTTCACAGTGACCAATTTGACAACCAACTTTTCTCCGTTAGACAAAAACGCACCTGCCGTTAACTCCGTTAGACATATTTAACCGTTGCCACCCACGTTTCAACTGATTCCATCTAACGCCGTCAATGCCAACTCATTCCCTCCTTAAAGTTGTCGTTTAACCCAAAATCCCTAAAACCAAAATCCCTTTCCCTACCGCAGCAATTAGTTGAAACCCTAAATCCCTATAACCAACAAAAACCCAAATTCCAAAATCTCATCCTCACTAAATCCTAAATCCAACAAAAACCCTAAACCTAACTCCCAGAATTTCTCTAAATCCCTAAAACCAACCCAAACCCTACCCTAAATCGTCTGTTGTTGCTCGTTACTTACCAGTTTCCTACAATCGTCGCTCGCGATCGGCTCTCCACTTCTAAAATCCCAAGGTATTTAGTCTATTGTTGCTCGTTCTCATTTTTTGTCTTTTCGACCGCAGCAATTTATGTTTTCTTTTCTCATCCTCCGCTGCTCTCTCCTCCTCAACCGCAGCTGCACTCCAATCCGCTTGACATTTCGCAGTTAATAAGCTTTTGTTTCTCTCCTTCAATCCGATTTGCAGGTAAATCCCTTATTTAGTCTTTTTTCTTCTCTGTTTGACAGATTGCAGTAATATTATATAACTGAAAATTTTCAATTTTAGTTTTTTTGGACCTTTGATGAATCTTTTTGTTGGTGGGTGGATTTGGTTTAGATGCCTAAGTTGTTAAAAGGCTGCATATATAGAGGAAAACTTATCAATATTGTTGTTAATTTGAACAGAGCATGCTATTTTTTTTATCACTTAATTAATTTGAATAGAGCATGCTGTTTTAAGATGCCTATGTTTTTTTTGGCTTAATATCCTCATGGGTTTAGATGGCTAAGTTTTTTTTTATCACTGCATTGCTGGCATATTTCACGTGTAGTTTGTAAACTGTTAAGGATTTTCCATTTCACATGAAGTAATATAGACTTAAATATCATCACAGTAAATAAGTCTTCAACATGAAGTAATTAGCATGAAGACGGATTGGTGTCTTGCATTACTGTTGCAGACTTAAGTAACTGATTTTACAAATGAAGATGGAGAATTCAATGGAGGAGACACAATCTGGAAGCCGATTGGTGTTCTGCTGGTGCAATATTCCAGCTAGGGTTAGAACTAGTTGGACAAACGCAAATCCAGGGAGGCGTTTTTTTGGTTGCTCCAAATATGAGGGTGTTGTTATACACAAGCGAAGGGGTAACGACTGTGGGTTCTTTGCGTGGAAAGATCCACCCACATGTGAGAGAGGTCGGTCATTGCTCTTGTTATTATTGTCGAAAATTGAAGCCTCTCGATTGGAGGTTGCGGAGCAATGAGAATAGGTTAAAAGGTTGAAGTTCTTCTTGAAATTATCATGGATGACTTTAATAGGGTTTGTGGTTGCCTTCGGTTTGTTTGAGATGATGAGGAAAAATAATTGAGTTAAATGTTATGTATTAGATTAAGTACAATATTATGTATTTTATTAAGTTGATGTTATGTATTTTATGGATCTTGAACGGAAACTTAAGTTAATGTTATGTATCTACTTTGCTTTGAGTTCATGAATGTATGTGCTTTTACAGGTTTACATTTTCTGTGTATTACTTTTGACACTAACTTGAGGTTTACTGAGCATAAATCAAGTGTGAGAATTAATCATACTTACACACATTTAGCTCATTACAACCATGAGTTTTGATTCATAATCATCCAAAATATCATTACAACCATGAGTTTAAAATCAAACAAAAAGAAGCTCCTCAAATGGCAAAGCACTAGCTCTTCCCATCATTGCTCTTCTTCTTTTTGACCGGAACCTTAGGTAGAGATGGTTTGCGAACTTGGTTGTATCTAGAGACATTTTTCGGTTGAACGAAAACTTCATTGACAAATTCCTACATTGAGCAATGAATAATATAATGCAACTTTAAACATAACAATGAATTATAACATGTAATTATAATCTTATCATACTTGTATTAAGACTTCAACATTGTTTCCTGGGCTAGGCTCAACACCAGCAGCTTGCAATAAGTTGTCAGTAAGTATGTTGGACTGTATAAAATAAATGAAGTATAAGGAACACTAATAAAAGTTGACATAAATATCATAATCACTAGAGTTAATATAACACATACCGTAGATGTTGGCAAGATAGGAACACTAAAACCCATATAGTACTCATGTGTATTGTTCTTTTTATTCATTGCTTCCCCTCTGCAGATCCTTGAGTTATGATGAGGTTTCTTACACTTACTACAGACTATTGTGATCTTCCTCTTTTTAGATTTGTAGGGGTTTAAAGCTTCATCCTTATCCCTGATTCTGACCCTTTTAGGCCTGCCTGGTTGCCTTCTAAAGTGTGGTGGTAGGGGGCTGATTTGGGAAGTAGCACGCCATAAATTTTCTCCATTCGTAGGCTCTAACTTCACACTCCACAAGCCCTTATAGCATCTCATATGAAAGAATGGTGAGACGTACTCTTCTGGAGTACCATCACTTGCAAAAACAACTCTAACAACATGCTCACAAGGTACTCCGGTTAAATCCCACTCATAGCATGCACATGTCTTGCTATTTAGATCGACAGCAAATTGCACCCTATCTTTTGCAATCTCAAACTTATAATCACCACAATCAGTAGCTTTCCAAAACCTCGCCTGTCTCTTACTGACCTCTAGCTTAATTTGTGCTTGTGGACATATAGGACCTTTATACTCAACCAAATTATTGTACCTATCCCTTGCCAATCTAATGCACATCTTCCTAATACCCTCCAACATGGTAATGATAGGCTTGTCTCTTTCACCTATAATGTAAGCATTAAAATACTCACTTGGGTTGTTTAAGACCATACCTGACTTTGCTCTAGTCCCCCACAAATGCCTTGACCAATGTTGTGGACCAAGCTTCATGAGGTATTGTTTAGCTGCAGTGGCATTCTTTGCATCAAACTTTTCCATATCCATATTGAATTCCTTCTTTGTCATGGAGAGAGTGGTTGCATCCAATATATCCTTCAACTCCTTGTTGTGCCACTCTCACTTCAGTTTGAAGTTGCTATTCACATGTCTCAAACAAAACCTGTGTTCAGCATTTCTTTCTTTCAAAGCAGGTATCAGTCCCTGCATAAGCATACAAAACAACACATGCAGCAATTAATTATGTAAAAGAACAATGAATTAAATATGTAAATTGGAACAATGGTATGGTTTACCTTTTGCTGGTCAGACATAAAAGTCCAGTTATTTTCCTTAATGCTCCCAATTGCATCTTCCAATTGATCAAGGAACCAATTCCATGTTTCTCTTGACTCAATCTCTACAACACCAAACGCGAGTGAGAACATACCATTGTTCCCATCAAGACCCATTGCTGCAACCACTTGACCAGGATATTTACCTTTAAGATGGCAATCATCTACATGTATAATTGGTCTACAGTGTAATTTGAAAGCATTACTAAAAGGTCCTAGGCACACAAACACTCTTTGAAATCTTGGTTGCATGTTATCAGCATCAGGCGGACAATGTGCTTTCAATACAGAACCTGGATATTTCAAGTCTAGCTCAGCAAGATACTCCCAAATTTTTCCATATTGAGCCTCATAATTCCCATCTATAATCTCAAGAGCCTTGAGCTTTGCTCTATAACACTTCTTTAAACTCACATTCACATTGTGATCTGCATAAACTTCTTCTTTCAATGCCTTTGGTGTAAAGTTGGGTTGGTTCCTGAATCGGTTCAGGTATTTTCTTGTAATCCAATCTTGTGTTGACAGTGCACTGTTGATCACACTATTACAGGTGTGTTTAGGCTCATAAGACACTATTTTCAGGACATTTTCGTAATTCTTCTTTGAACCATACAACCTCCATGGACAACACCCCTTAGAGCAGACGACAATAACTCTATAGGTGTCACTTTTTTTAATCTTGATTGGGTAACTAAACATTATGTTATAGTCTTTAATGGCATTGCGAAGCTGGTTAGTATCTATGAAGATCATATCCTCGTTAAATGGATCATCTAAACCCGAGCTCTCCTTGAAGGTTGTTAAAACTGGTGCAGCTTCATTATCTGAATCCTGTGGGTTAGCATAATCCTTTTCTGAATCCCCAGGTCCCATGCTCTTCTCATACCCCATCAACCTTGCATAACCAACCTCAAAATCATCACAAAATTCTACCTCCTCCTCCTCTTCTACCCCCTTCTGCTTCTGAACATCATCACAAGCCTCTTCATCATCCTCTTCTCTAACCTCCCCCTGAAAATCATAATAAACTTCTTCCTCTAAGATAGGTAAATTTGTATGTTCAACATAAACATCAACAAAAGCCTCATTCCCAATATAATTAACTAATTTACTGAAATCTGCAGCAGAAGATAACAACTTACAGCTTGTTGCTAAGTCACTACCCGGTGCATTCCAAATAAAGTTGCGTATATCTTTAATTCCAACAGCTTGTGCTCTAGCTATCAAATACCTTAAACACCACTGGTTAGGATCACAATCGCCAATGATCACCACATTTCCACCATCGTACTTAGTAGGGGGGTTCATCGGTCAATCTCTCACCATGGTACAAGGTGATGTGGAACTTCCATCTACCTTTCATTATACCTACAATTGAGTAAAATTATAAGGCTCATTATAATGAAGCAAAAGTAGTTTCAAAAAGTCTTAGTTTTAGTTTAAGGAAGCAACAATTTCAAGTAATGAAGTCCGCAAAATGCCACTACTACTGCTCATCCACACAAGAAAATGTATAATGGAGATCTCAAGGTACCTAAATTCACTAAGAAAGAAAGGAAAGAACGTAAAATCTAGCAAATTCGATCTGAATACCATAGTAATCCGAAGATGGTTGCACATCAGTTCTCTAAAAAACACTATGGAAATTCCTAACTCACTAATCCTAACTTCACGCGCAATAAAGAACAAGTATTCATGGAAACACTTGATTACATAACACAAAAAGGCTACAACAATCACCATATATTGCCTAACAATCAAAATCATCAGCTAAACTGGACAGAGCTACGAACCTCGCTAAATTGACAGAATCACTTTGTCGCTCCTTGTGGGCAGAGCGACGAAGAACCGACACTGGTAATTGTGAGAATTCGCCGGGAATGTAGGGATTTGCAAGGAAATTCTTTAGATTTTCAGGGAAATTGATTGAATTTGCAGGGATTTAGGATTTAGAAATTTAAGGCTTCTAGACTTATGAAGGGACGAATTGTAGGGATGTGCAGGGAAATTGAGGGATTTAGGTTTTTTTAGAACGAGTTTTAGGAAACAACTCTAGAGACATTGCTTGGATTTACATTGAGATTGCTTGGATTTGTAGGGATTTTGAATTCTTTGAGAATGAGTTTCTTTTGCAGAAAGACGAAGCGGGATTTAGGTTTTACACATTTAGGGCTTTAGGGATTGGGTGGGTTAACGGGAAATTTTGGAGGGAATTTTGGGAACGAGACGGCGTTAGATGGAATCAGTTGAAAAGTGGGTGGCAACAGTTAAATATGTCTAACGGAGTTAACGGCAAGTGCGTTTTTGTCTAACGGAGAAAAGTTGGTTGCCAAATTGGTCACTGCGAAAAACGGATGGCCAAATTGTCTAATCGTCAATAATCTGGGTGTCAATCCGTCTTTTGTCCTATTTTATATATATATATATATATATATATATATATATATTCAAAGTGGGCACGTGCTTCATGTACAAAAGCTAATGATGAAACAGGTCAATGTTTCCAACTTTCTGAAAACAGAGACACCAAAAAGATGATAGAAGATGAGAAATTCTGAAATCTTATGGAGCTCAACATGTTATATATATCATCATTCTTTAAATGCTATGGATACCATTTATATTCTCTTCTCCTAACCTCCATGTCCTTTTGCCCTCAATACATCCAACACCCTTATAATTATAATAAGGAATAATATCAAATATATTATATTCTAAAAAGTAAATTTCATCGAATTGGTATGTTTGGTAAGGTCTGGTCCAGTTTCTTGTTTCATTAAATGTCTCCATCTACAATCCAAATAAAATGTGCAAATGTCATTTTGTTCTCTTACTTTTTTTTCAGAAACATACAAATTACACAACATTTTATTTGACCCGTACCACTCCAAGTTTTATAATTACACCAATTTGATACATGTGTTCAAAAAAAGGTTAAAAACAAATGATTATTGTCTTTCAATTAGCTGAATTAAGCTTGCATTAGAGAGATCCCGACTACACGTTTACTTCTATTGGGGTGTGCAGTCGAAGTCGCATGTATGTATGAAAGATTATGTTAAACAGTAGAATAGAGCCTTTGCTGATAGCGCATGTAATGCTGCTTAGGGGTCCTCCACTTTCAAACCTTTTTATTCACACAATAATGTATCATATGATAGAAAAGACATATTAATACTTTTTTTGCAAAATTAATAATAAAAGTTATCTTCATAACGTTTTCATGGATGAGAATGAAGCTTAAATTAACCATGTCCAATTACGAGAAATTAAACAGCAGACTAATTTGATGACGTAGCAAAAGCAAAAAATCTCCAAACAAATGATCAATAATTAAGAATCTAAGGTAGATTTAGAGCAAGGTCAAACAAAACAATGATGAAACCTATGAAAATAGAACAATATGACTGGCGAGCATAATTAGTGAGACCCATAATCAAAGTTTAGACAGTAAGTAAAATGTATATATGCTTATGCTCTGAAAGTAGAATATGAAAGAAACAGAGCATGAAGAGTGAAATGATGTAAAAATTATAAAAAAATGAAAGTACCGCTACGCTGCTACGTTTAATCATTTTGTTTTGAAAAAAATTAAGTGTGGCATAGAAGCAAAGAAATTACAGAGGGAGACGAGCATAGTGTGACAAAGTGGACTGATTTGGGGTAGGCCCAAATATCCACTTCAAACCACACCAACCAACAACCCTCCTCCTGCTATATCTCTCAAACCAAGTGTATCAAGTGTGTATGTCATGGGAGTCGGCCCAGACAAGATAGGCCCACATGAGTGGACCTAGATGGGGCCCAAAAGGGGTTAAGGAAGCACTGGCATTATTCCTTTCCAATGAGAAAAGCAATGGCTCAAGGAGAAAGGATAATTTTTTATTTTTTTAAAATAAATCAAAAGTTAAGAAAAGGAAAAGGAAAATTAACAAAAAAATAAAAAAAATAAAAGGAAGAGAGGTAGGGAGACAAAGTGGAAGGATGTTTAATCCCATGACATAAAGTTTAGAAAATACTAATTACCCATTTGACTTTGCTTATAGGCTTAGCTCATCACATACAATTGATTGTAAACATATGCTATATGACATAGCTTTGTCATTCATTGATTGCCAACTTTAATGCCCAAATCCCTCCCTCTACTCCGATGGAAGTGAGTATATATATAAACACCGATGGAATGTGGTGGAGACGTGGACACAACATTAATGTTGTGTAAACATCAAGAATATACCAAAGGGAAGAATGGTTTTGTTTCTTCTTTCCTTTTCTTGAAACATTCCTTTGGGTTTGATTTAATGATTTGAGGAGATAGAGAGAGAAAGAGAGGATTGGTGATGGCAAATGAACGAACAATAATTCCGACAATGGCAAAAAATGCGGGGCATCAAAAGAGACAAGATGACCTTTACTCAACGTTTCAAAGTCAATTTCATTACCTCTATATATATATATATGTTTTTTATACTCGGTGTAAATAGTCTCGGCGAGCAAAGGAGAGTAGTTGCCATGGAGTATTTCATTTTCCAAAATGGACAATGATTGAAAGAAAAAGATAAGAATGAAGTTGCTTGTAATGCAATGCAGTGCAGGAGTGGTGGGTACTGCTTTTGCTTGCTTCTTTCTTTCACTGTGGTTAAGTCAACTCGATCGATCGGCTGGAGACTGGAGAAGAAAACATTTACTACAAATTAGAATATTTTGATGATATTTCCTTTATCAGGTGTCACTGTTTGTGGCCAGCACGTGACCATATACTTTTCCCGCATGCCTAAAAAATTACTCAGTGATAGCTGGGTGCCACAACATGTTCTTTCTTATTGTTCGCTCCATCGGATTTTATTTTCTTTGTTCTTTTGTTCCATGAATAAACTTAATCAAATTGCTTCCATCAAACCATGAATAAATGAAATCAAGTGCTCTGCATTGGTACTTGAGCGTAGCAGATAGATTTTGCTTTACAGACTAGTCGTACTAATAAAACGCCACCGCCGTTGGTGGTGGCAGCCGGCAGCGGACGCTGGTGGATGTGGCAGCAGAAGCCTAGCTAGTAGCCAGAGAGCTACTCTGGGCAGCGCTATGCTACATTGCTACGCTCCCTAACACGTCATTTCAAGCAAATGACGGGGACAAGCACGTAAATGCGCCAAAAAAATAATAAATTAAAAAAACCAATTTTCTTTTCCTTTTTTTCTTTTTCAAAATTTTTCCCCGGTTTGAGAGAAAATCGGGTTTTTATTACACTTCTCCTTAAAATGTTTGTCGGTATGCGTGCAAAGAAATGAAATGAAACTGCTGCTGCTGCTGCAGCTGTTCTTTGTCTCTCCCTCTTTTTCTTTCTTCTCCCACTGTTTCAAGCTCTATCTTAGATCACTCTCTGCCACTCCTTCCCTTCTTTCTCTCCATTTTCTCTTCCCACTCTCTCTTTTCTTCTTCTCACTCCTTTCATCCATTAGAAAGAAAAGACATGGTTTGTTTAAGGTTACATTCTCTTCATTCCTGTTCTTCTTCTACTGCTGCTCTCTTAATTAAGTTTAGCACTTAGCTAGCTCTTGTTGTTGTTGTTGTTCTTCTTCTTCTTCTTCTTCTTCTTTTCTTGGGTTGTTTCGTTAATGCCACAACCATTAGCTCTCTTCTTCAAGAGAGCCTTTTCTTCCTGATTTCCCTCCTAAATGAAGTGGCTTTATTTAATTGTACCAGATCAAGAGAGAGCATTTCTCACTTGAGATTTCCTAAAGCTTCCTGCTTTTGGTCTTGTTGGGTGAAAATAGAGTTGGGTTTTGAGTTTTGAAAGATTCTTAACCAAATAAGAGTTGGGTTTTTTTTCTTCTTTCTATTTTCTCTTTTGCATCAATACATACACAGATTCTGTGTACATACACGTATGTATTGAATTGCCTTAAACTCTGCAGAAAAAACCATCCTCTCTCCATTTGGCTTTTATTACCTTCTCTGTCTAGAAACCCTTCTTTTCTTTTTAAACTCTCAAGATTCTTTCTTGGTTAATCCTTCCCCTCTCTCTTACATCCTTTCAAAGGACGGACTTTACTAAGACCAGAGAATATTAACTCATAAGCTCCCTTTAAGAACAAACCCCAATACAACAACCTGTCTCTTTTCACTCTTTGTTTGTTTTTGTTGGGTTATTTTATTTGGTGGGTTTTGTCTGCTTGTTCTAACTTTAAAGGAAAAAATGGCGATGGCCCTGGCTCATCACAGAGAGAATCACAGAGAGAATAGTAGTGGAAGCATAAACAAGCACCTTACTGATTCTGGTAAATATGTCCGGTACACTGCTGAGCAAGTGGAGGCTCTTGAAAGAGTATATGCAGAGTGCCCAAAACCCAGCTCGTTACGTAGGCAACAGCTCATCAGGGAGTGCCCCATTTTGTGTAACATAGAGCCTAAGCAGATCAAAGTTTGGTTTCAAAATCGAAGGTTTGTTTGTAAACTGAGTTAGGACCATTTGGTTTGCTTTGTTTTTTGAAGACAAATTGTTTCTCCCGGCATTGAATGCATTCTTATGTGGTAATAAATTTTAGTGGTAAATATTTCAGTTTGGTTAATTACTTCTGTATTCAGTTAGTGTTATAAATAGTAGTTTGTAGGGGAGAGAGCTTAGATCTTTGCTGCAATTGGGTTTCATTTATGTCTTCTTATTTGTTTAGGCAGCTATTTGTTGTACAAAACTGCTGAATTAAGTCATTAAAGTGGTCAGATTTATGGTGCTTCAATGGATGGTGTTTTCGGGTGTGCAGATGTCGAGAGAAGCAAAGAAAAGAATCTTCAAGGCTCCAGACTGTGAATAGGAAATTATCAGCGATGAATAAGTTGTTGATGGAAGAGAATGACCGGCTGCAGAAACAAGTATCTCAGCTTGTAAACGAGAACGGGCATATGAAGCAACAACTGCATACTGTATGTGGTGCATCCTTTTTCTATCATCTGATCAGTTGTTCCTGTTCTTGGATCTGTGATTTTCAATTAAGGATTTTGAGGTGGGGATTGCACATCCCAAAATTAGTTATGTTCCTTAGTAGGGGTCTTAACATTACAAGCTAATTAAAAGTATTTGTAATATTATTACTTCTCTACCAATATGATTATTAAAAACTTTTAGGTCTTCCTTTCATTAGCTTGATTTGTGCTACAATATCATGGTATAATTTTTTTTCTTTAAGCTTTCCAAAATCTTCAGTTATAGTTTACAGCAATGGCAGTTTTCCTGCTACAAAGGGGAAATTAATGGAGCTTCCTGACCACAAGTCTGTGCCCCCGTTTAATCTGCAACGTCTTTGACTCTTTGGACATGATTTTCATTTCTGTTATATTGCAGACACCGGTAGCAAATGATGCAAGCTGTGACTCTGCAGTTACTACTCCTCTGCATACACTAAGAGATGCCAATAACCCTGCTGGGTAATTTCATTACTAATATTTTTCTCTTGGTTCCTCCCTTTGTGCATATGTTTCTGCATATCAACTTGGAAGCACATGCCAGACCTACATGCATTCAAATACATTATTGCACAATGCGAGACACATATATGTGCTAGAACTAATTCATGATATTCTGAATCATGCTTTTAACAGACTACTCTCCATTGCGGAGGAGACCTTGGCAGAGTTCCTTTCAAAGGCTACAGGAACTGCTGTCGATTGGGTTCAAATGCCTGGGATGAAGGTTCATATTAGCTCCTTGTTGCTTTTTTTTCAATTGTGTAATTTAAACCATGTCACAGCTGAGAATCATTCCATTTGTCGTCAGCCTGGTCCGGATTCGGTTGGGATCTTTGCCATTTCACAAAGTTGCAGTGGAGTGGCAGCTCGAGCCTGCGGTCTTGTTAGCTTAGAACCTACAAAGGCATGTCACTCTTATATATTTGATGTTTCTAGACATTTTGTTTCGCTGTTTACTCTCTGTATTTTGGGTCATGAGGTTATTGAATTGAAAACTATCACAGATTGGGGAGATTCTGAAGGATCGTCCATCTTGGTTCCGGGATTGTCGGAACCTTGAAGTATTTACCATGTTTCCTGCAGGAAACGGGGGAACGATTGAACTTGTATACAGTCAGGTAATATACTATTAAAACCTTGATTCCAGTCTCTATTCGAGAACACTTTTGCCTTCCCCTGAACACCCAATGTCAATATCTTTTCAGACATATGCTCCAACCACACTGGCTCCGGCGCGTGATTTCTGGACTCTCAGATATACTACGAGTTTAGACAATGGAAGTCTTGTGGTATGCATGTTTTCTAAGGCTGCTCATTCCTGTGCTCTACTTTCATATAGATGGTTTATTTGGCTTGGAAATTGCCTTTTTCTTCTGCAATTTTGACCTGATGAGATGTCTTGTCTTTCTTTGTGTTGAGATATGTGAGAGATCTCTTTCGGGTTCTGGTGCTGGCCCAAATGCAGCAGCTGCTGGTCAATTTGTCAGGGCTGAAATGCTTCCTAGTGGCTACTTGATACGACCATGTGAGGGTGGTGGATCAATCATCCACATAGTGGATCACTTGAATCTTCAGGTATGAATGTGAAAAGTGGTGCATTACTAGCCCCTATGGATGCAAATAATTCATTTCTTTTGCAACATTTCAGGCATGGAGTGTGCCTGAGGTGCTACGACCGCTGTATGAATCATCAAAAGTAGTGGCCCAGAAAATGACAATAGCGGTGAGTAGATTCTGGCTGATTTTGACATTTTCAGTTATTTTTCTGAAGTTTTTCATCGACTTCTAAGATTGTTTCATATCATATCTTTACTAGTCCATTAATAAAAAATGCTGGCTTTGTGGTTTTTTTTATTGAAAATAAATGTTACTTGGTTTACAATATTGTTTCACAGAAATAGCATTGGCTGAGATTCTCTTTAGACCTTGCAAAAGGTTTTCTTGCTACTTAATTCAAATTTACAGTTTAAAGTGGAAGCTTTTATTGTCTATTTATCCTTCTATTTATATCTTGTGGTTTGCAACGAATTTGAGTTATGTCTGTAAGAGATAAGGTACTGATTACCTGCTTTCTTTGAAGGCATTACGTTTTGTTAGGCAAATAGCTCAGGAAACCAGTGGTGAGGTGGTGTATGGTTTGGGCAGACAACCAGCGGTTTTGAGAACTTTCAGTCAAAGACTGAGCAGGTAGTTATACGATTATCTGCATTTTTAATTTCTGACACGTGTATATCCACTACCTAAGTGACTTTTCATCCTTGTCTTTTCTTGCAGAGGCTTTAATGATGCCATCAATGGGTTTCAGGATGATGGTTGGTCTCTGATAAATTGTGATGGAGCTGAGGATGTAATAATTGCTGTTAATTCAACCAAAAATTTGAGCAGCACTTCCAATCCTGCTCATGCTTTTCCACTCCTTGGAGGAATTCTGTGTGCCAAGGCTTCTATGCTACTTCAAGTAAGTTTTGAAGTAGCAATTACAGATTTCTTATGCCTGAAGTGAATAGACTGTAGCCATTCGATGTATATATGATTTATGCTTGTGACGGTCTATCATAATTGAGATTGCCTTGCTTTTGGCTAAAGTGCATATGGAAATTGATAGCTTTGAGGCATGCATTGATAAAAAAAAATTAGACTATTCCACAAATTGGAAATCTGGAAAGCCTCTCGAAACTAATAATGTTTTCTGGTGTTTTTCTTTCCTGCTAGAATGTACCACCTGCTGTACTGGTTCGTTTCCTGAGGGAGCACCGATCTGAATGGGCTGATTTTAACGTTGATGCTTATTCTGCTGCATCATTAAAGGCCGGTTCTTATGCATATCCAGGCATGAGGCCCACGAGGTTTACTGGGAGCCAAATAATCATGCCACTTGGACAAACAATTGAGCAGGAGGAGGTAAGTTTTCCTCTGGAAAATCTTCATTCATTTACTAGTTTGAAGATTGATGAAGCAATATGAATGTGATATTTCTAAAAATATGAGGATCAATGTCTCCATTCAATAAAAATTATCTACATTAAGGTGCGAAGTTTGCTTTTTTATTACCTTCTTTTTGTGACTGCTGTCTGTAGTTTCCACTTGTACTTGTTGATGATGACCAAGTATTCTTGATTCCTGTGTTCTGTTCTTCCACTCCATCTTTCTAAGGATATACAGTAAAATTTTAATTGTTTCATTTTGCTGGAACAGATTCCCCTATCAAAACAGTTATAAATTAATTTTTTTGTATTTGTAAACATACAACTATTTGTCCCTAACTGAGTTTTCTTTTCAGCTTCTTGAAGTTATTCGACTTGAAAGCCATTCACTTTCACAAGAGGATGCGTTTGTATCACGGGACATCCATCTCCTACAGGTGTTATTTTTAGTATCATGCTTACGTTGTTTGTTTGGCAATTTCAGTGATCTGGATTGTTTAGTTTACATGCATCTGGGGCTAGTACAACTGTAATCAAGTGAGGATGGATTGCATTGTATTACTCATCTTCTTACGTCGTATTGACCTGTGCATCGCCAATGTGCTGGTCTTGTGCATAGGCACTCAGGTTGATGAGCCGAACTTCATATTTTTTCTTAACCACCCTTAGTTAGGGTGCTGTGGAGATTGATGTCTATTCTTTAATTTAGCACAGAAAAAATTCTTGGAATTTCTAGCAAATGCTTAGAGTTTTACATGACGATGCTATTGTCGGAATGAGTTCTGCTCTCTAATTTAATCAAAGTATGTACTTTAATGGCTTTTCATTTCATTTAATTTTTTGTTCAGATATGCAGTGGAATTGATGAGAATGCAGTTGGAGCTTGTTCTGAGCTAGTTTTTGCTCCAATTGATGAGATGTTTCCAGATGATGCTCCGCTGCTACCCTCGGGTTTCCGCATTATTCCTGTGGACTCAAAGCCAGTTAAGTTTAAATGGGCTTCTCAATAGGTTACCTTCTGTCAATATGCATTATTCTGCTGCATGTGTGACACTTGTTGAATAATCATAAAAGCTCAGCTTTAGAAGTCTATATTTTATGAAACCTGCCTGACTCAACCCTAGGCATGCAATTGGCTTTATGCAACCTGAATTTTTTTTTCCTATTTTGATCAAATATTTGAATTGTAAATGCGTCTAGATTGAGATTTCAGCCTTTTGGCTCTAATAAAATTCATTTTGCATTTTGATGTGCTAATGGATAATGATCCTTTCATGCAGAAGGATACTCAGGATGTATTGACAACAAATCGCACTCTGGATCTTGCTTCAAGCCTTGAAGTTGGTTCTGCAACAAATCATGCTGCAGGAGATGGTTCATCTTGCCATGGTTTACGATCGGTGTTGACTATTGCCTTCCAGTTCCCTTTTGAGAGCAATCTACAAGACAATGTTACTGCCATGGCACGCCAATATATCCGTAGTGTAATTACATCAGTTCAAAGGGTTGCTATAGCCATATCTCCATCAGGGTTGAGCCCATCTGTGGGACTAAAACTATCTCCAAGCTCCCCTGAAGCTGTTACTCTAGCACACTGGATCAGCCAAAGTTATAGGCAAGTGCAGCTTCACTCACATTTAACTAGTTTGGAGAAATCATTATATAATCTCGTAAATGAGGAAAGATGCATGGTTCTTGCATAAGGCTATGATGTGGTTATGAATAAAGCATTTTTGCAATTTTTAATAAGTAGAAAAGCTTTGCCTGAGAACTTTCTGGTCTTTTTTGCCTTCTCTTACAGTTTCCATTTAGGGGCAGAATTGCTGAGATCTGATTCAGTGATTGGAGATTCAGTTTTGAAACATCTGTGGCATCATCAAGATGCAATTTTATGTTGTTCATTGAAGGTAACATCATATTCCATAATTGGTCACAGTATGTCCATTGACAGAAATGTGTCATTCAAACTGCATAATTAAAGAAATTTTGATGGTTTTTTTGTGTGGTTAATCTGCATCTTGTTCCTTTTGCCTGTTGCAGTCCTTGCCAGTTTTCATCTTTGCCAATCAAGCTGGTCTTGATATGCTGGAGACTACTTTAGTAGCTCTACAAGATATCACGCTGGATAAGATTTTCGATGAAGCTGGACGCAAGATGCTCTGTGCAGATTTTGCAAAGCTGATGCAACAGGTGTTGTTCACATACATTCTTCCATCTTTTATTTGGTTGAACCTTCTCTAGTCACTAATTACTTCATTGTGATGTCAATATTTGCAAACATCAAAAGTGCCATTCAGCATGATTTCCTAAAACTAGGAATTGAAATGCTTAGAAAATATTAATTAGTCTGATCTGTATTAGGGGTTCGCCTATTTGCCTGCCGGAATCTGCATGTCATCGATGGGGCGCAGCGTCTCATATGAGCAAGCTGTTGCATGGAAAGTCCTTACTGGAGAAGGGAACACTGTCCATTGCCTTGCCTTCTCTTTCATAAACTGGTCATTTCTGTGAGCACACTCCAATTTCTACTTCTCTACTTCTGCCTCCAAATCAGAACTTTGATAAAAAAGGGAAAAAGATCAAACAAGGTGGTGAAATGGAAATGGAGGATTTCCAACCAAAGTTTTGTACTAGAAATATTTAATACACCCCTCAGCTGCAGGCATGCATTATATTAATTTAATTAATTTTAATTTAGTGCACCCAGATTTATTTATTTATTTTTGCTTTGTCCATGTAAATATTAATAGGGTATGGTGCTTTATTTTCTCACTTTTTTGTGTTGGAACTTGAATCTGAAACCAAATTAAAGGAATCTGAATTTCCCCCTATGCCATTGATGTTCCTGACACACGGGGTCAAACCCAAGAACTGGATTTCATCTATTTTTCAAGATTTCACCACCTTTATTTATGTCATTAACAGTAGTACTAGTATGGATTTTACTGTCTCACCTACATTTGGATTTTAAGAGGGAGGGAGGGAGGGAGGGAGGGGGGACTTTAAATGTTGTACTGCTGCTGCTGCACTTATTTGGTGCATTAAAGTTTGGTTCATAATGATTTTCAAAGATACATGTCAATTTTGTCCCCCATACCTTGAGAATAGGGTTGTAGGGTTAGGGTTTTTGACTTGTGTAAAATTACTATTTTTTTACTGACTGCAACTTTTATGAGTTGTGATGATGATGACAGGAGGAGGGGGTAATGGGAATCAGAAACTGGAACTGTTTTGGTGTAAATTTAATATATATTTTCCCCCTTTGAAGTGAAAGGAAAAGGAAATGGATTCTTTTTTTCTGTTTGGTATGAAATTTTCCTTTGAAATGGAATTGGATTCTCTTGCTATTTGGGTAACTAGATTTTACACCTTTGGAATTTGGTACTACAAGCCTACAACCATGTGTGCACTGCTGACATGCATGCTTGCTGATGCTTGTGTCCTTGATTACCTTTCCTCAGTTCCCTTCAATTCTTTTGTACGGTCGATTTTTTTTACTGCCTTTTTATTTTGTCTTCTCAGTTCTCTTACAATGGAGATTGGAGGGTATGTCAATGTGCCTTTATTTTGGAGTGCATTAACTCCTTTGGCTTTTCTTCTTTGAGGATTAAGGAGTAACATGAGTGGCAATGCATGGAAAGATTACAAGATGTATTACGAACATGTGAGATTAATCTTGTCCGAACATTGGTTGGATGTGTTACACTTTTCTTTATTTCTCAAACTTGGATTGATTGGACTTGTCCGTGGGCCAGCCGGTCAGGACTCTCTAACCCATCGAGTTTGGAGTAGTTGAGTAAGCCCAAGGCCAGGCTTGGGTCAGGCTGAAACACATCTGTTGACCGAAGACCCAAAACCTACCAAGCTAACTCGATATTAGTTCTGGTTTATAATGAGACATTCAAATACTCTAAATTCAATACTGCAAAGAGATTTGAAGCATTATAGAAATTTGCACACTTAACATTTTTTTTTATAAAATTTAGATAATAACAGTACTAGCATATATCCAAAGATTATATTATCGATCAACATCAACTACAACTTCATTAACGGTCGGATGTCTGGGAATTATTATGATCAACGGTGGTTGTGTTGAGATCATGAAGAAATTTGGTTATTGTCTGGACAATCACTCGGTCAAAGCTTTCTTGGGTAGAAGCACCATTAGCAGAACCATTATTGCTGCTGTTGCTGCAGTTCTGCAACCAAGCAATTCTTTTTATTTTATATTTTTGGGTAAAACTGGTGGTAATTTAAAAGAATTAAGTTAGGTGATAACAGTACCTTTCGCTTTGATGACCTAGCTGGTCTAGGATCATCCATTGTCTCCGTTAGCTCATCAAACTGCAGAACCTGCAACGTCCATCAATTAGTATAAAAAATTCGATACAAATATTTACCAACGAATTGCTACCTGTTTCACAATCTCTTCATACTTCTTGAAACACTTGTATAATCTTGCATCATCTTGTTCCCGAGACATTGCAATTGGTAAGTAATATTGTATAATCTTGAATAAAATTCCGATAAGAATGACACTTATTTATAAGTATGGCTGACACATGAATCAAGCTCAGTTCATAACCGTTAGTAACAACAACCGACCCTTGTTGAGATAACATGACAAAACACAAACGTTATTTTTTAGCTACTACCATTCCTTCCTTCTTTGATACTTCTCCAAAATGCGAGTCTCGTGAAGTTAAATCTTAATTCTCTCTATCCAAAAGTCAAGTGCTAAAACTGCTAATATTTGTATATATAAGTTTCATCTTTAATTATTAATTCTATACTAACCGTATCTTGCTACGTTATGCCGTAAGGTGTATTACGAAGGAAAGTAATTCTTGGATTTGTCAATTTTGAAGAGTAAACCTTATTTTCTTCCGGGTCTCATGCATTTTACCATCTTTGAAGGTGTCACGAGAACAGAGCGGTAATTATTTTGTTTAATACTATTAGAGTATAGATACCTTGCACACCGTCTGCTTTACTCTTTTGCTATCTCAAACTCTTCCCCCATGCTTATAATGAATGACCAGGAATCTGTCCGGTCACCGGCATTTACCTCAACTTCAAATTTGAAAGACTACAATTTGATAAAGAAGTACAAAAACAAACATGATCCTCATTTCTGTTGGTTTTGATGATGCAATCTTCAATAGCTAAGTGAACAAGGTATTACGAAAAAAGATACTCATATAATGTTTTGTACACTATCATTTTCCATATTCCGGAGGAATGTTTTACATCAGAAGGATCTAACCAAATCCATTTCCTAGTAAAATGATGGTGTGAATCCAGCAATGTCAAGCAGCCCACATATTTACTGGGCATCCTAATTTACAAAACATTCACACAAAAATACAAGCGGAAATCCTTCTTTCTTTTTGGATGCACACTACAAAATGGTGAGAAGTATCAGACAAGACCATGTATTTCAGTTGTTATCACAAAACAGCTAGTATAGTCAAATCTCTATTTTAATTCTCCCCTTCCCCCCCCCCATCTTCTGACATTATCGGGAAGCCAGTGACCAAAAGTTCAGGATAAAAGAAGGCAATGCTGAGAAATAGCTGGTGAAAGCCATCGCGGTAGCAGTTTCAAAACGCACGCAATGGTTCTGAGCACAATCATCAAGATCATTGTCGATAAGAACTGTGATGCCAGCAGAAGCACAAGCTGCAGCAAATGTAAGAGTGGATGTGATCTGGAAGAAGAAGAAGACAAGAGTGAACAAAAGATTTGGGGGTTCAGTACGATAAACTCACAAGTCACAAAACGTAGTAGCTCTTGTAAGGTGTAAATATTGAAGCAAATTCACAGTCGTTTGCAAAGACTAGGCAGGTGGGGTTTAGACATGCAATTTGACCGAGACCAATACACTTTGGCTCAAATGCTTCTGTACAAAGTACAAGCGCTTTAACAACATTAAGACTTATGAGAGGGCCCTCCACTTCTACATTAAAAACTCCTCTACATGATTGAACCACAATAAAGCCAGTGGGTCACTTGTCAGGTTAGCATGGTGGGAGGCAAGCTCTCTTCCGTAACAATCGTACAGATTCATAGCTACTGTATGATCAGTGCATTAAAGGAAGTAACATGATAGAAATCATCATGAACAACATTTATAATCAACTTTCAATTGAGCTTTCGAAAGAATCGAAACTGCACATATAGGGCTAGCACAGTGATAATGTTTGCATGGGTCATATTGGCAATGTTATTTCAAGAACTAATGTAATTCAGTTGATGAGATTACCTAAGTAGCCTCAACTTTCATTAGCTAGTTATGAGTTAAAATGCAACTAACAATAGCAACACCTTAACTCTTATGGCCTGGAAAATAAACGGAAGAGAGACTCTAAAAGGGCATGTTAAAGTGGAATCATACACCACATTAACTGTAGTCCTGCTAAATAAATGCCATTATTCAGCTTTAGTGTCATGATCTTATTGTAATCTTACCCCGTCACCAACAGTGAACAAGCTCACAATCCGGTAATTCTGCAAGGAGCGCATCACCATAATGGCATAAATATCAACAATTGCCAAGGAAAGGCTCCACAAACACTGCAACCCAGCAGCTGCAACAAGGTAGCTGAATAGGAAGAAAAATCTGTGTGATTGAACTGTAAACACCAGGATGGACATCAAAGAGCACCACAAACCAAAAACTTGATACTTCAGCTTTTAATTATGTGTAAGAAGCAGTTTGATCACAAGCAAAAGGCATAGTGAAATAGTTTTCAAGTACCATACACCAAAAATCTCATGCCAGAGTCTTGCAATTGTGTTACAAGTGGATATGTGCAATGAAGAAGGGGAAACCCTTGAACATCTAATTTTCATAGAATCTAGACGGTAACTTTGAATATCCAACACACACACTACATACACTTTATATAAAATTTCAGGTAAAGACGACAAAAGAGTATCTGGCACAACATATTATGAGAGATTTCTAAGAAATTTGAAATGAATATCTATAATAAATCTCTGAACAGCACAATAGAGAGAAGAGCTCTCTAAACAAATCAACTAAAATGCTAAGGTTGCAGCAGACACATAAAAGGTGTATGCCCACAACAAAGGCATCGATGGATTTATCCCACCCTATAACAAAAATGGGCACCCGATCAAACCATTATAACAGCAAAAGTTTTCACGCTCTTCACCATATTCAGTCCACAAACCTAGAATTACCAACACATAACTCTAACAAAACTGCCAAATGTCCCCTTCCCCACATTCCTAAACAAAAACCTTCAAACAAACAGAAAAGCCAAGGCAAAAATGGGAAAATAAAGCAATAGAATATGTGTTTACCAAAAGGCAGTAACAGAAGGGAAGTCGTTAGTGGTTGCCATGACAGCAAGTGCAGCAGCAGCAAAAATAAATTGTAAGCAACGCAACGTCAAGCCGCCTTTTGTCCCAGGCATCCCTTGTATGTCCTTCATCCGCACTCTGGGGCCGTTGTTGTTATTGTTTCCACCGTCCGTCGTCGGAGGATCTTCCACTGGGTGAACCGCCGCGTGGCTCGAATTCATCTTTCCAACCACAACCACAACCACAACCACCGCAGCCTCCGCCGCCGCCTCCGCCGCAAAAGGTTCCTCAATTAGTCATCTCACCAACCATAACGATAGTACAGAATCGCAATCTGATCGACCAAAACATGCAAAATCAGTACAATCAACTGGTCTACTCCTACCTTAACAGAAGGTCTGAGATCCAAGAATCGTAGTTGAAGTTTACCTTAGCAGGACGAAGGTATGGTTGCGCGCGTGGGGCGAACGGAGTGTGGGATCTGCTGAGGTTCTTCTTCTTGCAGGCGAGGTTGAGGGGATGGACAGCGAGAGGAGGGGGGAGCAGAGAAAGCGTCACGCAGCTGAGAGACTGACTTGGGGGGTTGGATTTTTGTCGAAACGCGCCAAAGTTGGTCAAGCGCGTGGAGTGTGTTTGGTAAAGTTTTCCAGCTCCATCGCTTTTTTAATTGTACGTTAGCGGGTAGCTGTTACCTGTTAGCGAAGATCCCGTTAATTTCTCAGAAAATTCTCCAATTGTTTGAAAACTGGACCTTTTTTCCGAAAACGCGTTTATTTTGAACTATTTTCATTTATATTTTCGAAATGAAAATTTTCAAAATGAAAACTTATGTGTAAGTTTTGAAAACACCGAAAACCTGTTTTCTCCATTTTTCAACTCCAAATGGAAACACGCTTTTCCAATTAATGGTACAGTACCATTAAATGATTTTTTCTAAAATCCAATTTTGCCCTTTCTTCTTCTTTTCACGATGCCTCTCATTTCTTCTCATCTGCTACCTTTGCTAACCCTAGCCCGCAGCCGCTCTTCTTCTTCTCCTATCCTTTTCTCACGCCGGCGTTCTTCTTCCCAAATTGTTGGTCGAGTTTTGTAAGGTCCCATCTCATGCCCCTCCAAAACTGAGGAAATCCTTCCACTGCTTGACATTCTCGCGATCAAGGTTAAGGCGATTCGGCGCTTGAGAGAGCTGCTTACAATAAAGCTTCCCTTGGGAACCTTTCCTGTCAAGGTATGATGATTTCTTTTTTCTTTTCTTGTGTTTTGGCGATTGGAGTATGATGAGTTCTTTTGCACCTAATTGGATCTTACTATAGAATTGTTTTCAAAGCTATTTACTTCCTTCATTTCTTTTGCTGATTGACCTGTTATTCTCTACAAACATGCTACTGTTTATGACAAGTTTCTTTGTTTTTGGATGGATTATGATTCAAGATATTTTCTGTTTCCTGCACTGTCTATGGTTGGTTGTTTTATAGGAAGCTTTGAATACAAATGTTCCATGTATGTGCTTCAGAGGCCTATGTTTCTATTGACTTTTTGAAAATTGTCTTTGAAGCCATTTACAAAGTTTGAAGAATTGCCTTTTTGGTTACTGGGTATCTCTTTGTTGGTGTTTCCCTCCTATATGAAGCTCTAAAGATGAGAGCTTCTAGCATCTTTCTTTCTTTTTCCAGTTGTTGAGCTAATAGGTTGCCTTCATCTCTATTGAAGATTGAGAATTTTTGTGACTTTTCATTAATTAGGTTGGTTCATTTATCAAATGATTGTCCTCCTGTCGCAATGTGATGAATTTAGGATAATAAAATTGTTGATCGTTGATTTGTTTTATAGAGAAAGAAAAAAAGAAAATTCCAATTTGCTTGATGCCTTTGTGGCTGTTTCCTAGAAAGCTTCACATGCTTTCAGCAAAGCTCTTGTCCTTTTTTTATTAGCATAGAACCATACATCCTACAGCTAATTATTTTATCTTATTTTCATTTACCTTTCTGCGCTTTCAAGATTTATGTTGATATCTTTGTTGTTTTCAAACTAAACATGTAGTCTATAACTTTAAGCAAATAACTTGAGATTTTAGGAAACTGTAGACAAAAATGTCAGGAAAGCATAAACACATTAAATGTACACTTTGGCTGAGGTTTGACTATTGGATGACAACATATTAGAAGTTGGGGAATGACAGTTGCAATGATGCTTGATGATAATCTCAATATTAATGTCACACATCTGTATGCTGCTAACTAGTTATGTATGTTCTTATTGACAAAGGATCTAGTGAGGGGTGTAATATTGTTTCTTCTTGCATGCACAGGTTTAGATTTTCACTCGTTCTATCTTGCACTGAACTTTACTTGTTTTGAACTTTATTCTGCTCTTCAGGGGGGATTGCATTCAGTTTAGATAGATTGATTATGCTGCTGGCCGGTGCTAACTCCATTAGGGATGTCATAGTTTTCCCGAAGACAACTACTGCCCAGTGCGCCCTCACTCGATCACCGTCAGAGGTGGATCCTCAACAGCTAAAAGATCTCTCCTTTCGCACATAATAGTTCGCTTTTTTAGGTCAGGAACACACGATAGTTTGTTGCTTAGTTGTGCACTTATGGTACACGATACATGTAATGTAATGTGACTTTTCCTATTTCTTATGAACAACAAAAGGAGTAAGTTCTCAAAAATTAAGAATGTGACTTTCTTATGAACAACTTTAGCTTTGAGTGTTGAAGTTTTCTTCTTGTGTATCGCCAGCATGAGTGACACTTTCTTTCTGCTAAAGCAAGAATGAAAGAAAATGTGTAATTTGGGGTGGCAAAACGAGTGAGCGGCGCTCCTCAATATATGCAAAACCAATTTAAATGGATTCCTACGCCTCTCTTTTGGAAAATAAAGAATAGTGTATTTTTTTTTTTGAAAAAAAAAGAATGGAAAAGGAAAAGAATGTCGTACTAGTCAATAATCTAAAGAGGTGGTTTTTGATATCTCGATCTATTCTTCCCGACTAATTTGGTGTGAATAAAATTATTCATAACCTAGTAACTTTGGATTGATGTTATATTTAATAAGTTTTTCCTTTTTAAAATGACTATTAAATTTTCAAATGATTTCTTCTTTTCATAACAAATATTTTCGGTTTTTCACAAAAAATGAAAACGCGCGAAGTAAACACGTTTTCCAGTTTTCAGATCAGGAAATTCTTACATTCAGTGCGAAGTAAACGCGTTCTCCAGTTTTTCTGATCAGGAAACAAGCGCGAAGTAAACGCATTTTTTAGTTTTCAGAATTAGAACAAAATTCTCGAAATTTAGAAAAACAGCAAATTGAAAATTGAAAATTCTCCCAGGTAAACGGGCCCTTAAATATTCATATAAATTTGCAACGAAACCTCTGAATAGTTAATTTAGTCTTGTATTTATAAAATATTTACAATCAACATAATAATTATGTTATTGTTTAAACACAATAACTATATTATTAAATCATAATTACGTTATCTTATTTAAAATTAATATTCAACATATACTATACCTATTAAAAAAATCAAGTCCTACAAAGTAGGCCCAATGTACACCACACATAAGAAGTTCTACCTTCCTACATTATTCTAGTCAAGTATATTATTAGTATTAGGAGTATTTCACTACTCGGCATTTTTTCATAAAAAAAATTGACACATAATAATAATTAAATTATATTTTATTTAATAATTAAAATATAACCTAATATAATTTTATATGTACATAATTTTTTTCTATAATGCAGTAAAATTGAAATTGTTTTTTTATTTTCCCGAAAAAAAGAAACCATAAGAAGAGAGTAAATTATGAGCAAAAATTGTACTCCCTCTCAGTTTTATTAACTGTCGTTTTGACTTTGGGTATGCATATTAAAAAAGTTGAATGATTCACTGCTTGAGACAATTTTGCCCTTACTTTTTCTCGAACGTACGAGCGTACCATTCATGTAATTCGAGAAAAAATAAGAGGTAAAATTGTTTCAAACAGTAAGTCATTTAGCCTTTTTAATATGCGTGTCCAAAATCAAAACGACAGTTAATAAAATTGGGAGAGAGCTTTATGAGTTTGATAAGACAAACAAAGGTGTAAAGTGTAACCGTCTGGTCCAAAACGGAGTATTTCGTTTTTCGAAAGAATAAGGCCCTGTTTACTTCAGCAAATTCTCCCGAAAATTCTCCATTTTTCTGAAAACTGATGTTCAAATTGGAAATCGTGTTCACTTGGCTGTTTTTTCAGTTTGAAAACGAAAACGAAAATACTCTGGTTGAAAAACGATGAACAAATTTTGAAAACTCTAAAAAGTTGTTTTCTGTTTTTTTGATTTTTTTTGCCTTGGCTTACTCAGATTGAAAACACGCGGTATCTGAGTGATTAATGAATCTTTTTAAAACCCAATTTTGCCCTCATCTCCTCACGCTGCGTTTCTTCTTCTTCTTCTCCAGCACGACACGGTCTCCTTCTCTTCTCCACTGTCCCAATTTCTTGTTCTCCTTCTGATAAGGCGAGAGGAGTAAAAGAAGAAAACGTGTTGGTGCCGCAATCTGACATGTCAGCTACATCAGCGGCGGTGGACGGAGTGGCTGCGGCGGCGCTACGGTCAGTACCGCAACGCGTCCACCAAGCAGCGGAGAGAGCTGGACGTGGGTGTAAGCAGATCCGAGTAGTTGCAGTCAGCAAAACCAAGCCAGTTTCTGCTAAAGTTTACTATTTACTATTTATGTAATTTTTTATGTCCATTTTCTACTTAATTCAATTACTTGCATTTTAGAACAAATTGATGATCAATCTGTTGTGAAAAATTTAGTCTTTAATCTCTATATTAATTACATGCTTTCAATTTCGTAAATTGATTAATGGTTTGCTCCAATTTCATGTTTTGAATTAATTTGTCAAATTACTGTATTTTTGAAATTAAATCTTGTGTGTTGAGTAATCAGATTTTTGGTTCGAACGGGTGGATCGACATTAATTTTACGAATATTTTGGTCATCTCAGAATTTTGATAGACCGAAATTGACCGGACCTTGGTCGCCGGTCGGTGGCTCCAGCGACCCAAGTTCAGGGATGAGCAAAGGTGGTGGGCCTTTCGGGCCGAGGAAAGAAAGAAGGATGAGCAAAAGATTTATTTAAGGCTAGATTTCCAATCTTAAAGTCTATTTCGAATTACCCTCTTCGGCGTCAAAAATTGATACCTTTAGTTTGTTGTGCACTGCACAATTTCATCGAAATGGAAGATAGAGCTGATATTGCAAATAAATTATGGGCTCATCATAATAATCATTAGAATATCATCTGTTTTTATATTTACATAATGAACAATAAGACTATTTTATACGTTCTTTATTTTCATGTAGAAACATGAATTAGTATATTTATCTGTAATGGAATAGTAGTAGATTGATGATCAATTTCAGATTTTTCAATTATAATAAATGTCAATTTTTTCCTACAAATATATTTCTTAGTTTGTTAATCTTTGCAAATAGAAGGAAATAATAACATGATTTTTTTAATGAAAAAAATCAAGTTGTTGGAACAAAATTGTTTTTGGTTTTGCAATAATTTGGAAAAGTGACGAAGTAAACACATTCTCCAGTTTTCAGATCAGGAAATAGTGATGAAGTAAACAGGTTTTCCAGGTTTTCAAATCAGGAAATAGTGACGAAGTAAACACGATTTCCAGTTTGAATCACTTTTCTATTTAAAATGAAAAACAACAAATTTTTAAACTGAAAGTTCTCCGAAGTAAACAGGCCCTCCATATTATGAGTCCAGATTTAATTGAAAATAAAAAATATTATAAAATTAATAAACTAGAGGTATATCTATAAAAAAAATGTTATGAGTCTTTGTAATTTATTATTTCATTTTAAATTATTTTATAATTACGTCATCCTTGTGAGTAAGATGGCAACTAAACAAGTATGTCATTCTCGATTTTATTAAAATAGTCCCCCCGGGTATATTAGTGTCATACTTTATTGAAGTATTTATGTGGAAATATTAACTTGAATGGAATGGAATCACTACTTAACATGTAACGATTGCCGTGGATATCATTATGGATTGGGTAATAATAGAGCAACTATATATATTAAATACTGTTAATTATATTAGTTGTGGATGGTATTTTTGATATAAATTGAAAGGTATGTTCATTAATTTTGCTCGGTATATGTTTTATTTGGTTGAGAAAAAATCATAAAATGTATCAGACTCCCAATAATCTACGCATGCTCATTTTGAGCCACAAATTCTCGTTTATTTATTTTTAATTAGATATTGACATCATAAAGAGTACGACACTAAAGTGTCAAAAATTCTTAATAAATTTCTCAACATAATATTCTTATAATAGCATTATCCTTTTCTTAGGATTAGGATCCTAAAAGTGGAGTCAGGGGCGGGCTCTAGCTCGCTCAACCTCTGGCCCAAAGTTTTTAAAAAATATATATATATACCTATTATCGCACCCCCTTTTTGGATTCTTCCTAATGCGATGCAGGTTTGGGACGAGATGTGAGACAAAATCGGACTCATCTCACATAATGTATATGAAGTCCCCACCCTATTTTTGTTAAGTTTAGGGAAGCTAAAGTCATGGCATAAAAAATAAAAAGTTAAGGTAAAATGGGTCTGAACCCGAGAACAGCGGTTCGGGGTCATATTATGGACTCTGGAAGGTGTTAGGCACCCGAGTCACATCCTAAAAAGGTTACCGGAGAAAGAGGTGTTTTATCATGCTTTGAAAAATAAAAAGTCCTAATTTATGTGATCATGCCCAATACACCAATAAGATTCTAACAATTTTAAATATTCATGTATATGAGAATATTTGTGTAAGAAGCATAAAAATAAAAGGGCGAAGGGCGAGAAACGTTTACTTGTGAAGAGCATTGGTTGATTTATCCTACAAAGTCGAGATTATTAGTGCGAGTAAATAATAATCAATAAGCAACTAAATATTTAATGATTTATCACAAGTAAACAAAATAATTAATTTTAGCAATAAAATGTAAGTAGAACAATTGTTTAAGCATGCAAAAATAATTAATTAAGTAATACGAGCATACGAATAATCAGCATCAAAATTATTGTAAGTAAATGACATAATTAATTTTGATGATCAAACGCAAGCGGAATAATTAAACATGCAAAAGTATATGAAAATAAATAAATAGTACAGGCATACGGAAAATAAATAGTACAACTGCGAAAAATAAATAAAGAGTAAAAGTGTGTGAAAAACAGTATACGTTTGATTACGGACCAAAAGAATTAGACTCGGCCCACTGGGCCGAGGGTGGGCCCACGGGCTGGCCCCACAGTTGGGCTAAGCCCAGACCTCTTCTTCCATGCTTGGGCGCAAGCCCAAGCCTTTCCTTTCCACGCTGGGCCTGAGTAGGCCCAGCTTCCTTTCCTTCTCTTGGGTTGTGCGCAGCCAACCCATCCTTCTTTCTTTTTTTATTTCCGTTTGGGCTTGGCTTGTGCCAAGCCTATGACCAAATAAATTTAAAACAAACGGAGCCCAGCCCGTGCTCCTTCTTTCCCTTCACTATTCATCATCTCTCTCCTTTAGATCAAGACAAAGCAACGCAGCAGCAACAACTCCAGCGACAGCAACAGCACGGCAGCAGTTCGGCAATGACGTGGCAGCATTTTAGTGGCAGAGCAGCAGTTCAGTGGCGTCATCGAGCAGCGGCGGCGATACGATCGAACAGTGGCATTGGCAAGGCAATAAATATGCAGAAAAATAAATAATGTTAGAGTAAGCAATTAATTAGTTAAATGAGAAGAATAGAAGGGATAAGGATTTTCTTGCCTTGCTTCCTTAACTTTGCCGAGAGAGAGCATGAGAGAGAGGGAGAAAGTATGTGAATTTTTGTGGATGTGTTCGTCTGTGTGTTGGTGAAGAGAAATGAAGGATTTTGCTTGTTATTTATAGGGGCGAAGGGAGGAAAAACAGTAGGAAAAGACAAATTGCTACAGGATGTTGATAAAGGTTAGCAGAAAAACGTGAAAACGGAGTAAGGTGGCGTAAAAACGTAGAAGGAATATGCATTAAATGGTTGGGCAGTGCAATGGCAGAGAAGAGCATGAATCCTCATGCTTAATTTGATGGTCGTTGGATGAGGAGAAAAGAAAGAGTCAAGATGATCAATGGTTGGAATGGGTTGACTTTTGGAAAATATTTAATATTTATTTAATCGGTTCGAACTATGAACACGAGGAATCTCACTTGAAATGAACAAAATCCCGAACCAAAGATACTAAAATATGCAATAAAATGGAACAAAATAAATAGTAATCAGTAAATAAAGAAAAAGTTTGATTTACGGTTCGAATTTACTCGCTCGAAATACTTAAAAGTTGGAACGAAAAATAAATGTTATAGCGAAGTAAATTGAATAAAAAAAATGAGATGACGCGAACGAAAATAATAGTAGATAATTATCTATTAAAGAAAGAATGTGTTCGATCCACGGTCTGAGGAAATTTATTCAGGACCGATAGAAGTTCGAACGAAAAGACAGTAAAAATATGAAAAACTAAAATGACACGAAATGGTACGAAATATTAAAATAAATAGCCTAAGATCGAAAATCAATAGAATTTCGATTTAAATGGACTAATAATGCGATGCAAAATAAAAGTGAAAAAATGTGTCAAAAATCGGGTAGCAACAGTTGCCCCCTCTTTACTGTCTCATCAAAAATTCGGTGTAACCGAGATTTTTGATGAGCAGTAAAGATGGTTGCTCCCGAATCTAGCAATGGTTTTGAAAATGCAAATGCATACTTACCTTAGAGTGGGCGATTGGAGAATTTTTACCTGGGCGAGGGTATCGCAGTTGACGGGAGCCGATGTAGGAAAGTAAATAAAGTCACTCTGGGAGGAGGAGATTTCTTGCTGGAAAGTAAATAAAGTCGCTCTTGGAGGAGAGGATTTTCATGCAAGAAAGTAAATAAAGTCGCTCTGGGAGGAGGGGATTTTCATGCAGGAAAGCAAATAAAGTCACTCTGGGAGGAGGGGATTTCATGCAGAAAAGTAAATAAAGTCACTCTGGGTGGAGGGGATTTTCATGCTGGAAAGTAAATAAAGTCGCTCTAGGAGGAGGGGATTTTCATGCAGGAAAGTAAATAAAGTCGCTGTGAACTTCACTTGGGGGTTATTGCCCCCTAAGACATTGGTGCGGAAATTGAACTGGTAACTCCACTCGGATGCTGCTGCCCGTTAGAGGTTGGTGCTGAAGACGTCAATGCTAAGTTCCTTTCGGACACTGCTTCCCGTTGGAGGTTGGTGTTGAAGTCCTTTCGGACGTTGTTGCCCGTTGGATGTCGATGCTGAAATCCTTCCGGACGCTGCAGCCCATGGGATGTTGCTTGAATCCTTCTGGACGATGCTGCCAATCGGATATTGGCTAATAGTAGCATACCTTTGCTATGATGTTGGGGATATTTGAAGATATATTGCAGGGACATGACCGCTTACAACATTTTAAAAGACAAACATGTTTAAAAACGACTAACCTTGATGCTGATATCAATGAGATGCTTTTCAGAAATGTAAATTATAGAATTGTAAATGAGAATCAAAACGTACCCGTGCTTGGATATTTTGAGGATCTCTGATAGTGAGGGAGGATTTGAATGTGGACGACCACGTCGCCACACAACATGACTGGAGGTGGGGGACCATATCACCACACAACTTGACCGGAAGTGGACGACCAAGTTGTCACATGACACGCCGGTGAGCAAGTCACTTCATTCGAATATTAAATGGGGGAAAATGATTGTCACACGAAATTGATCGAGGAGTGGTAACGTACTCCATTCGGTTATGGTGGAGATTCCACTGGAGCATATTTGTATCCTGCAAATAGGGAGGAAACAAACACGAAGCAGCCACATGGATGGAAAAAGAGAAATCAAATGGGAAATTCAATGAGATCAAATCATGTATGTTGTATATGAAAGTATTCCCACACTACCCTAAGCTTTGCCCCTAGTATTTTTCAAGACAAAAACAACTTCCCTATCAAGAGAAGGTTCAACAAATTTATGCATTTCTGGAGAACACGTCATCTAGTTTTCTATCATATAAGCATGCTTGATACAAGCCTAGAAAAGTATCTACATCTTGCCCAGGAGATAACGACCTCAAGGATAAGACTTTCCCGCATCATGTAGACGTAAGCAATCTTCACTAGATATTGGTGTTTGCGCTCATACTCAGAAATACAGCTATGTGTTTACACTCATAGAAATGCAACAAACATAGCACAAAGTTAGATTTGCAATGTCAATCCGAGTGAATGAACTTCAGATGAAGATGCACATGCATGGGCCTTCATATAATCGAAAGGACTTTGCTGGGGAGGAGAAATGAATATTTTTCTCAATGAAGAGAGTCTGTTGATTGGCCACGGCGAGGGCAAAGTGCACAAGTCCTTCAGTCTTTGTTGGGGATGCTTCTTCCCGCGATCACTTTGAGGGTGTAGCGCCTAGATTCTTGGATTTTTACTAGAGATGCTTTTCTTCTTGATCTTTCCGAGGACAAGGTGCTCCAGTTCTTTGACATTCATTAAGGATTCCCCTTCTTGATTGCTTTGAGGGCACTGGATCATTTTCTATACTTGCTTCTGCTTTTGATTGGTTGTATTCTTTGAATACCTTTAAAAAGATTCTTCTTCTTTCTTTTTCTTTTTCTCTTTTTTCTTTTTCCTTTTTCTTCTTTTCTTTTTTCCTATTTGAACACAAACACATCAGTAAGCAAAGCAAGTACAGTTTTCATGCTGGCTTTCCTCAGTTTTGGTTTAAGGCCGAGACCTTCGTCTCTTGTTTTTGTTCGGCCTTCTTCCAGCGCTGGCCATCAACAATCCTTGGAGCTTTCACATCCCTTCTTGCGCGAGCCAAGTTCGATGTGAACCCTACCTCTGGTTAGCCATTTCAGTCAAGCACTGCTCATTGCCTTATTGAAAACTAAAAAAATGGAAGAAAGAGCAAAGTCCAATGTCATTTTACTGCTATCCCATATCTAACGGTGCATGTACCCTGGATATTATGCAAATCCAACTAGTATTTAGTAAGGCATTTGCACTCATGAAAGAAATAAGGCGTGAAGGCCCAAAAATGCTCACAGGGATGTATGTATGACTGCTTACGTCTAGGCATGTTGCAGATATAAGAGCTAGCAGACGAGACCATGCACGTCATATAATTTCAAATGGACTCACAAGTTATCTATGATGTAGTAACATGTTGAACATGCTCATTCTAGGGAAGGTTTGAAAATTTGAGGGTAGTGTGGATTTTATTCAAAGAATCTTTATTCACAGTTTATAACAAATCTTAACAGTTTTAGCAACTTTATAGAAAAAACGTAAGGGTATGACCACTTACGAAGATTTATGAATAATTAAAAAGAACTGCTCCCTATGCGGGAATGAATGATTGTACAAAAATTAAAGAGGTAGAGAGGTACGGGGACTTCTCTGAATGTGCGCAGCAAGCAGCAGCTGACAATCTGACAGGTTCACCATCGGAGAGTCAGCTTCGTAGGTCCGGGCCTAGTATCATTCGTACTAAAATTGGATGATAGTGTTGCTGCAAACATTTCTAACGGTTCCGTCATAGTCAATCACCGCATCTTGAAGGATAGTCATTAAGTTTTTGAATAGTGTTCTATGATCGGACAATAACTCCTTGCTAGAAACGTATGATCTTTCCGTAAATTCCATCTTGGGAATATCTGAATCATTTCTGGAATTGGTCATGTTGCCAAGGAAAGATGAGCTCATAACTAACCTTGAGACTAGTTGTTTGCAAATGCAAGATGTTCTACAAAGAGACCAGCTCATTGTAGCGAATGAAGAACCATCTTGAAATCTTTCCCGATTCGCTCCTTGACTGCTCTGGACGAGGAGACATCTTCTGCATTGGGGACGACCAGTTGCTGATGATTTGTTCAAGGGGTATGGCTTGACCTTCCTTTGGAGTGATAAAAGAGGATCCTAGGTCAGCTGGAGATTCAGGTGCCCTTGGGGAATCTAGCTTGTTGTTTCTTTGCATGTGATCATTGTGCATGTACGCGGGGAGATTTTGCAGAGGATGATCAAATTCAAAACACGAAGGATTTGACCATGGTTGAATTTTGAATTTGCAGTCTGAAACCATGTAGGCCGAGAACGTCACTATATCTCAGAACAAGTCCGCATTAAGTATTGATCGCGCGTCGAATACGTCAAATATAACAGTGAAATAGATATGGAATTGGGGGTAGAAATACAACTTATCACTGTCTACAAGAGTTTGTAGATGATGGTAAGAGGATCGTCCACAGAGACCTCTAGGAAATGTAATTCTTGGGTTGACTTTGTTGTCACTGAGTTTTGATTGGGTGGAATCTGAAACAGAAGACAAAACGAAAAGAAGTAAAAACTGTTTAAAATAGTATTGGCCAAGACTGGGGTCAAGATTGTCGTAAATCCGATAAAAGGAAATTTCAGGTAAGGGCGATGTGAGAGCTTTGTTCTTATGCTTCGATCATGGAATCAAATATATTCATCTCTTTGCTTATAATACTGCTATAGAGTGGAGGTGCTCCTGTTCACTCCTGTCTTCCCTCCTCTTCTAATTACCTGGCGGGTGCTCCCTTTCCTGATAATCCTAGCCAAGGGACACCTTGCTGGTTAAAGGGTTTATCCGTTTGACTGCTGTCTTGAATGGCTGTTCGCTTCCTCAATGGTATAGGGGAAGACAGTACCTAGGCCAAGGTATCTCCCTATGGAGATCCTAGGTTGTCAATCTGGTCTCGACCTAGATTGCTTATTTCTTCTAGTCTAGCTTGAGACTAGTTGCCTACTTTGTCTAGCCGACGGGTGCTCCCTTTCCGTCTAGACCGGCTACAACTCTTCTCTACTAGAGTGCAATGATGATCAAACCTTGTCTCTAGTGAGTAAGCGATGAATTAAGCTTAAGAAATAAATAAATACAAGTAAAGAGATTATAACGCACAGTTTAATCTCACGAATGCATAAGAACTTCAGCTCATCAACCCTTACCAAGAATAGGTGTTTAGCTAATCATACTCATAATTAAAAAGACAATATATATTTTTGCATAAATAATAAATCCGAGATTTAAATAAAATCCGGAGCAAGGTTTTTAACAATGTCAAAGAAGAAGAAAGAGAGAAGAAGAAGGTCGGAATTCGATTGCGGACAGAGGAGGAACAACGTTTGGCTAAATAGCCCTAAAACTCCTCTGTCCTACTTCAACTAAACTTCCTAGAAAATCTCTAAAAAGATTGTAACAATAAATTGTTTGAAATTGGAAATAAGATCGCAAATACAAAAGAGGGAGATCCCTTAGGATTCTTCATAAGATAGGCTTCAGATCCCTCTGGATTTGCGAATAGAAGCGGCCCCTCAGCAGCCAAGGCCCACGCGAAGCGAAGCCCAAAAGGGGTGCTAACGCTACTTCTCAACTGTCTTGTATCGCGAAAAGAGTCTTGGCCGAAGTCTAGGCCAAGACGATCTGACTGGTGCGCTGCTTAAGATGCGGACGTGTCTTGGCCGAAGTCTAGGCCAAGACTAGGAAAATCAGCTTCAGCTATCCAAATCAGAAACTTTAATGTTCTGCCAACAGACCAGAACTTCAAAGAAAAGGGGAAATCGAAGGTAATTCAGTAGGTTTACTGTCCAAATAAACTAGTAAATGGGCAATAAAATATGATGAAATGCAATGCAATCAAATTCCCCACACTTAAACTATGCTTGCCCCCAAGCATACAGACTCAAAGACTCAAAAATAAAAAAACATAACAAAACAAAATAGACACCCTGAACCCCTCAGACTTTCTTAATTTCAGACTGCTTACTCCTTCACTGGATCTGCCAAGACACTTCACTAAGATATCCAATGCTAGAATAACAAGGAATAATCAATACCCCAAACATCCACCTTCCACATGGTATCAAGACACCCCACTAGAGTAGATTGATAAGGTGTAGGGCAACAGAGTTCATTGAAATTTGAGTCCCACCTAGTGTCGTCTGTCCAAAAGTGCCTGAAGACGGGTGTCATTTAAATCACTTTGACAGATTTTTTTCTTTTTCTTCTTTTATTTTCTTTTATGTCCTAGCAATTTTTTTCTTTGACAAATCAAGTGTCCTATGTATTTTTACAGACACTGCACATAGACAGAGCTTGTCCTTTTCTGCGGGGACTTCCACCTTTGCTATGTCTGCCCTATGACGTTCTAACACCTTTATTTGTCTCACACTACAGCAGATAGAACGACACACTCAAATTAGCAAGACCCCATCACCCTAGAAGAGTTAAGGTTCTAGCTAAGCGTCCTTACGACCATATGGATGGTTAATGTTTGGGAAACATTAGATAATATGCCCCTAAGGCATTGATCATTTACGCTCATTCGCTTCCTTATTACTAAAGCAATGTATCCCCTAGAGAAGTGTCTACATGCAGTCCCACCGAAAGACTAAACAATCTAAGCAAGAAAACAGGGGTTCGGATGTGCACTCACAAAACAGACTCAAAACATGCAGAAAAATACCAATAAAAATCATGCAATTTGACAGACTTTAAGCTGGACAAACTGACTTAAAGAAAACAAAAAATTAAAACACACAAAATTGACTCAATATTCGCAATAACCGTTCAATATTCACAACAAACAAAGAACAAAAACACAAGACATATAATCATCCTCCCCACACTTAAAAGACACAATGTCCTCATTGTGTGGAGAGACAAAAAATAAAAGATATGACAGAAAAATAAAAGGAAGGACAGAAACGACCTGGGGGCAGAGGCAACTCAAGTGGCAGGGGTCGGGGGATCTTGGCCTGAAGCTTGGCCTAGATCAAGGGCAGGAGGGTTGTTTGACTTTGGATCTCTTGGAGCAGGAGGAGGCATGGACGGGTGCGGTGTCTTCACTGGCTGTGCTGATAAACGTGGAGGACGTTTGTCCTGGTGAGCTTCATCTGCTCAAGGAGGACGTCCTGCCTATCATTAAGACATTGGGCCCACTGAGGTGCCACGTCACTGGTGGATGGTTGAGTCTGGTCTTGGCCCCTTGTCTTGGCCAAGATGGTCGAGGATGATCTTCTGCTGCTCAAGGATGAGCAGCTGGCGAGCTTGGAATTCTCTGGCCCACTCTGGAGGCTCGTTGATGTTGCTGGCAGGGGGGTCTTGGCCTAAGTCTTGGCCTAGATCAGCTGCAACGTCAGGAATAGTGGTGTCTTGGCCAGCGTCTTGGCCAAGACCCGGGGCCATATTGCTCTCTGCTTCTTCTCCAGGGATATGTACTGGACGCAGCTTGTACCTCCCTCCATTTTTCTTCGAGAAAATGTGCTCCCCAACAGGTGTAAAACCTGTATTACACGCAACAAACTCTCCTTCCAAATGGAAATGTCCCATTTGGTCGAAGGATCTAAAATCCAGTATTTTGGGGGAGCAATATTTATGCAAATCAGCAGAAGCTAAATCAAGACCAGCAGTTTGAATAGCAAGCCAAGTTATCAAGGACCTAAAAATCAGTTTGGTTTTAGACTCACGGGCATGCAACACTTGGACCAAATATAAGCCTAAGTTGACCTTTTTCTTGTGCAAAATGCACCAAAGCAAAAACAGTTCAGACTTGGCTAAATTCCCAGAAACCTTTGTCTTCCCCGAAAGGTTGATAGACAAGGCTCTATGGAGCATCCTAAGCGTAGGGTTCAAAATGGCATGTGCCTTAGAGTTCCTATCAAACCTAGCATCTGGATCACCAGTGATCTCCCTAAAAGCAGCATTATTATCCCAATCAGTGGGATAGTCAAAAATTGCTTCATCTCTATATGCAAATCCTAACAATGAGTTGAAAGCATCAACAGACAAGTGACTCCATTTATCACACAATCGAAAATTAATCACATCAGGCGCAGCAAAATCAGGTTTGTCTCTACCCCTAACATACAAGGTTTCCTCGTCAAACCAGAAAGATGTGTGAAACTCAAGGCAGAGTTCAGAGTAGGCATCGCACTCAACAGACATAAAAGGGACCCATCCAATTGCAAACACATATTCCCTAATTTTATTTCCTAATGCCATTTCATCAAGAAAATCAAACTGTAATCTAGCAAATGCGGGAATATCACAGGAATGCATATTACGCAATTTGGCCTTAAGGTCTGGTGTATCAAATTTCAACCAGCCTTTGAGTGTGTGCAGGGGAGGAAGAGAGGATACCTTAGCAGTCTTGGCCTGAGTTTTGGCCAAGACTAGATCGTCTTCATCGTCCTCAAATGGTTCTTCCTCGACCACCTTTCTCTTCCCTTTGCTCTTGGCAGTGGAATGAGCGGCACTTTTCTTAGGGTTTGGGGGCGGTGGCGATTGAATTGGGGTCTTCGCCGGCTGCTCAGTTGGCATTTTCTTATGGGCCACTTGTTTGATGCGCCCCGATTTCTTTGGTGGAGCAGTGCCTGGTGTTGTCGCCGGAGGTGGCGGTGGTGGTGTGGTAACAGTGGCGGCACCGGCAGTGGGCTTAGGCTTTCTTGCAGCGGAGGTCAGAGCTGGTTTCGAAGCTCCAACGGCTGACAGCTTCTTCAACAACCTGCTCTCTCGTCTGCTCTCTCTCTCTCCAGCAGACGGAGGCACGGTGGGCTTCATTCTTTTCGCGAGAGGAACCTCGTCGGAGTCCTCGTCGCTCACGACCACAGCTCGGTCGGTTCCCTTGACGCTTTCCTCCGATTCCTCAGGCAAATCGTCTTCGGAGGACATGGAATCCTCATTCTCCAGCGTTTCGAGTATTCGTCGTACGGCTGAGATACCGTCGGACGACATGACAGGCGGCGGAGCTCCACGGAGGTCGTCGCTGGCCTCTGGCATGTCGATGGGTGAGGATGGGTTAGGTGCAGTCATGGTTGCGAGAGAAGAAAGAAGAGATAATGGTGGGTTTAGGTTTTGGAGTTTGGGTTTGCTGGAAAGCTCGTGCGATTTGGGAAAGAAGAAGGAGAAGGGACTGTTGCTTTTTTTTAGTTCAGGTGAGGGGCGAATTTTTGTTGGTTCGTGGGGAGATCGTGTCAGAGTGGGAGAAGGAATATGCAGAGGTGGTAGTTTTATTTTCCCACGCTGCAATTAATTCCTTTAATTTGCTTTTGAATTTGTCCGTTCAAAAAGCAATTAAAGGCTTTAAAAGACGGCGCTGACACGTGTCCCACTAATTCTAAAAAAGGGTAGTCCGCTCACAACAGTCTAGCCCAAGGGCTTGGCCTAGATCTCGGCCAAGACTGCTTCACTTTCCCCACACTTAATTTCCTGCACAAAATCAAAAACAACCTAGCGAAATCAAATGTGACAAAAATAAAATAAAAATAGATATGTCCTAAAAATAAAAGAAACAAGGGTTGCCTCCCTTGTAGCGCCCTTATTTTAAGTCCTAGGCTTGACTCTTAATTTTCTTCATTTGTTTTCTGGTGGCATGTCCACCTTTTTGGAAATTTTCCCTTCCTGGAAACTTTCAAAGAATGGCTTCAATCTTTGCCCATTCACCTTGAGTTCGGCACCTGTTTTCTCATTTTTAATATCTACTGCACCATATGGGTAAATATTAGTGATAACAAAAGGGCCTTCCCATTTTGTTTTTAGTTTTCCAGGAAATAATTTAAAACGGGAATTATAAAGGAGGACCTTCTCCCTTGTGTGGAGAGGTTTCCCAGCAATTCTCTTGTCATGGTAAGCTTTCATTCTGATCTTGACAATCAGCTGGTTGTCATAGGCTTGGTCTCGCAACTCCTCTAGCTCGTGGAGTTGTAACTTTCTCTCTTGTCCAGCTTGATCATAACTCAAATTGCACTTTCGTATGGCCCAATACGCCTTGTGTTGCAACCCCACTGGCAAGTGGCACGCCTTACCATAGACTAACTTGTAAGGCGTCATCCCAATTGGACCTTTGTAGGCCGTTCTGTAGGCCCACAACGCGTCATCTAACCGCTGGCTCCAATCGCGTCTGTCTAGGCCTACTGTCTTGGCCAAGACAGATTTCACCTCTCTATTCGAAACTTCAGCTTGGCCGTTCGATTGAGGATGATAGGTTGTTGATACCCTATGTGTGATGCCATATTTCCTGAAAAGGGAAGACAAAATCTTGTTGCAGAAGTGTGTTCCTTGATCACTAATGATCCCACGAGGAATTCCAAATCTGTTCAAGATGTTAGATTTAATGAAGGAAATAACAGTCCTAGCATCATCATTTTTGGTGGCTTTCGCCTCTATCCATTTAGATACATAATCTACAGCCAATAGAATATATCTATTTCCAAAAGAAGTAGGGAAGGGTCCCATAAAATCTATGCCCCATAAATTAAAATTTTCACAAGAAAGAATAAAGTTCATAGGCATTTCATTTCGGGAACTTATATTCCCTACTTTTTGACAAGCAGGACATGTTTTACAAAACAAGTAACTGTCCTGAAAAATATTAGGCCAATAAAAACCGGCCTCTAAGACCTTTAGAGCTGTTCTTCTAGCTCCAAAATGGCCTCCACACGCTTGAGAATGACAAAAAGTCAAAATAGATGAAGTCTCATTTTGAGGGACACACCTCCTTAATAATTGATCAGTACCTATTTTCCATAGATAAGGGTCATCCCAGACATAATACTTACTGTCATGTTTGACCTTTACCCTCTCATAGGTAGTCATATCTCCATAGTGTTTACCTGTTGCGAGGTAGTTCGCAATTTCAGCATACCATGGTTGAGGGCTTGGCGGAGGTCTTGGCCTAGACTCCGGGCTAGACAGTGAGACTGAAAAGAGTTTTTCATCAGGAAATTCTGCTCTTACTGGCTCCAGATCTCCTTCTGCTAGGCAGCGGCTCAGGTGGTCTGCCACAAGGTTTTCCCTGCCGCTCTTGTCCTTAATTTCCAGATTGTGTTCCTGCAAGAGAAGAATCCATCGGATTAGTCTAGGCTTGGCCTCATGCTTGACCAAGAGGTATTTTAATGCCGCATGGTCTGAAAATACAATAATTTTTGTGCCCAATAAATAAGATCTAAATTTCTCCAAGGCAAAAACTATTGCAAAAAGTTCTTTTTCAGTAGTGGTATAATTTCGTTGGGCATCATCCAGCATTTTTGATGCATAATAGATCACATGTGGATCTTTCCCTTTCTTTTGCCCAAGAACGGCTCCCACAGCAACGTCACTTGCGTCACACATCAGCTCGAATGGCAAGCTCCAGTCCGGTGCTTGGATGATCGGAGCTGAGGTCAGTCGCTCCTTCAACTCATCGAATGACTTTTGACATGTCTCATTGAAGTCGAACTCTACCTCCTTTTGAAGCAACTTACACATCGGTTTAGCTACCTTCGAGAAGTCTTTTATGAACCTGCGATAGAAACCTGCATGTCCAAGAAAGCTCCTAACCTCACGCAAGCAAGAGGGGTAAGGCAAGTTCTTGATAACGTCAATTTTTGCTTGATCCACTTCAATGCCCTTCCTTGAAATCACATAGCCAAGGACAATTCCTTGGTCTACCATAAAATGGCATTTTTTAAAGTTTAGGACTAGACAAGTATCAACACATCTCTTTAAAATATTTTCTAAATTATGTAGACATTGTTCGAAATTGTTACCGTAAACGGTAAAATCATCCATGAACACCTCGATGCTCTTCTCTACATATTCAGAAAATATACTTACCATGCACCTTTGAAAGGTGGCTGGCGCATTACACAGCCCAAATGGCATGCGTTTGTAGGCGAACGTTCCAAATGGACAAGTGAACGTCGTCTTTTCTTGGTCTTCGGGTGCAACCGAGATTTGGTGAAACCCCGAGTATCCGTCCAAGAAATAGTAGTGAGACTTCCCAGTGAGTCTCTCTACCATTTGGTCGATAAACGGTAATGGGAAATGATCCTTCCGAGTGACTTGATTCAGTCTTCGGTAGTCGATACATACCCTCCATCCGTTTTGGATACTTGTTGTCCTTTGGGATCCATCTTCTCCTTCGATGACTGTAATCCCTGTTTTCTTTGGGACTACCTGCACAGGGGACACCCAATTACTATCTGAAATAGGATAAATTACACCCGAATCAAGCAACTTAATTATTTCTTTTTTAACTACTTCCATCATCGGAGGGTTTAATCTCCTCTGGGGTTGCCGAATAGGTTTCTTATCCTCTTCCACATGTATTTTGTGGGTACATATGTTGGCCGATATCCCTTTGATGTCTGCCATGGTCCAGCCAATGGCTTCTTTGTACATCTTCAAGACTGCCACCAATTTTTCTTCTTCATCTTCCGTTAATTTGGCTGAAATTATAACGGGTAGGGTGTTGTCTAGGCCTAGATAGACATACTTCAAATGGTCTGGCAGAGCTTTTAGTTCCAACAGTGGTGCCTGCACAATAGAAGGCAGAAATTTAGGAACCGATGGTTGCACATATTGACAACTAGCTATTTTTCTTCTTTTTTTGGCAGTCTTGGCCGACGTCTTGGCCAAGCTCGAGGCCAAGACTAAATCCGTATCTTCCTGATCGGCCAAACTGTCCACAATTTCTTGGAGTTCCTTCTGATCTCCAGTCCTTTCCTCTAATTCTTCCAGTGTTTGAGTGGAAATTCCCCTGCTTAAAACATACTCAAGGGGGTCGTTAATATAAATGTCAGCGATTTCTTCAGTAATCGGATCTAAAACATCTAGAAAATTAACACAATGTAAATCATTAGGATGTTTTAAAGCCTCAGTAATGCTGAATTTAATTGTCCTTCCACAAAATTCTAGAATTATGCTTCCCTCATAGCAATCAATTTTTACTTTAGACGTCCTTAGGAATGGTCTTCCTAATAAAATATCAGTGGTGCAAGAGGGTAGTTGAACATTCATTTCAACTATATAAAAATCCACTGGATAGATGAAATCATTTACCATAACCAAGACGTCAGTCACCACTCCTTTTGGTCTGATGATAGTTCGATCGGCTAGCTGAATTACCAAGTCGGTCTCCTTCATTGTCCCTATCTTCAAGGTCTCAAACTCACTTAGGGACATCACATTGATTCCAGCCCCTAAGTCACAAAGGGCTTTCTCAATAATTTTGTTCCCTATTTGGCATGGGATTGTGAAGGTCCCTTGGTCCTTACACTTCTCTGGAAGCTGTTGTACTGCCGAGACATTGTGTGCTAAATTCACCCTCTCTACACCTGCAATCTTCTTTTTATTAGTGCACAATTCCTTAAGAAATTTAGCATAAGAGGGGACTTTTGCAACTAAGTCCAACATGGGAATATTCACAGCTATTTTTCCAAAAACAGCCATAAAGTCTCTCTTTTCATCTTCCCTCTTCTCCTTCGAAGATCTAGGAGGGAATGGTGGAGGGATTTCTATAATTTCTTCCTTCTGGTCAGTCTTGGCCTGAGGCTTGGCCAAGACATGTTCTGCTTTTTCTGGTCCTGCGATAACTTCAGTATTGACCTGTGTCTTGGTCAAGACTACTTCTGCTTCAGCTTCCTCTTCTACATCTTCATCCAGGACTTCTGACTGAATTCTTCTTACCTCCTCATCTGATTTCGCTCCTTCCCTCTCTGGTAGCACAGCTCCACTCCTCAAACTAATGGCACTAACATTGTGTTTCGGATTATCTACGGTTGTGGAAGGCAATTTCCCCTGATTCGCCATCTGATTAATCTGCTTTTGCATTTCAGCCAAGGTAGATTGAGTTGATTGCATCAGGTTCTTCTGCATTTCCATCAAGTTTTTGATGGTATCCTCCATAGATGGCCCAGTCAGTTGCAAAGGCTGAGGTGCTGGCGGCAGTTGAGGTACAACGGCTTGACCAGGAGGTTGGCCAGGATTAAGGTGTGAAGGACGGGGGATGAAGTTTTGGAAGTTAGGTTGTTGTTGCTGCTGAGGGGCATTCTGATTTGGGTTCTGGTTTGGAGGGATTGGATCTCTCCACCTAAAGTTCGGATGTGCTCTCCACGAATACTGGTTACTCCCTTGTGGGAAGTTTTGCATACTTCCTTGATTTTGACCATAGACCGCATTTACTTGTGTTACATCATCAGGAGGGTGCTGCACCATGTAGCAATTATTGGTTTGATGGTCTTGTTGTTGGCAGATTCCACAAACAGAAGCTACCTGCTCTTGGCTAGGATTCCTTGTGGTCATTGCACCTGAAATATTGACAGAAATATTCTTTACCATGTCAGTTAATTCAGCCAATTTTTGTTCAACATCAATAGAACAAAGACTAGAAGGAGTTGAGTTTCTTTCAGAGGAAGTATTATTTTGGCAGTTGTCTGCCATGGTCTGAAGTAAAAGCTTTGCTCTCGTTACAGTCAAGTCTTGTAGTGCCCCACCCACTGCTGAATCAACCTTCTCTTTTGTAGGTAGGAGCATTCCATCATAGAAATATTGGATCATGGTTTGATCCGCAACTCCATGTGTAGGGCAAACTTCTTGCAATTCCTTGAACCGTTGGTGATATTCGCTCAGTCCCTCATTGTTCCTTTGCTGGATGGCAGCCATATTTTTTCTAGCCGATCCTGCTTTTGTAGCATTCCAGTATTTATTGAGGAATAGGGTGGACATCTCGGCCCATGTGTTGACCGTGTTGTGAGGTAGGCTGTAGAACCAATTCTGCGCAGCTCCCTCAAGAGAACAGGGAAAGGCTTTTAGCTTCGCCCTCTCCATGCTCACACCTGCTGGCTTCATCATGTCACACTGGACGTGTAAATTCCTCAAGTGTTTGAATGGGTTCTCAATTGTATGGCCGTAAAACCTAGGAAGGTTGGCCACCATGTTGGTCTTGATCGACCAATCATTTGCCACTGGCGGCAAAGCGATGCAGGAAAAGGTTTCCTGTTCTGCTGATTTGTTCAGCTCCCTCATTGTGGGTTCTTGCTGATTTTCTGCCATGTCTAGACCAAAGAGTTCGTCTTGGTCTGAATCTAGGCCAAGATCGTGGTCAAGACTGCGATCTGTTTCGGAACTAGAGGCTTCTGATTCTCTTTCCTCTTGGGCTACTCTTAGTCGAGCTTGCCTCCTAAGTTGTGCTTCGGTCCGGGTGAGATTGGGATTGCAAGGTAGCAAATCTTGTTCTCTACTTGAGGACCTGGTCATCAACTGTCATAAAATAAAAATAAAACAAAAACTACAAATACCGTTAGAGATCCCCGGCAACGGCGCCAAAATTTGATCGCGCGTCGAACACGTCAAATATAATAGTGAAATAGATATGGAATTGGGGGTAGAAATACAACTTATCACTGTCTACAAGAGTTTGTAGATGATGGTAAGAGGATCGTCCACAGAGACCTCTAGGAAATGTAATTCTTGGGTTGACTTCCTCGTCACTGAGTTTTGATTGGGTGGAATCTGAAACAGAAGACAAAACGAAAAGAAGTAAAAACAGTTTAAAATAGTATTGGCCAAAGTCTTGGTCAAGACTGGGGTCAAGATTGTCGTAAATCCGATAAAAGGAAATTTCAGGTAAGGGCGATGTGAGAGCTTTGTTCTTATGCTTCGATCATGGAATCAAATATATTCATCTCTTTGCTTATAATACTGCTATAGAGTGGAGGTGCTCCTGTTCACTCATGTCTTCCCTCCTCTTCTAATTACCTGGCGGGTGCTCCCTTTCCTGATAATCCTAGCCAAGGGACACCTTGCTGGTTAAAGGGTTTATCCGTTTGACTGCTGTCTTGAATGGCTGTTCGCTTCCTCAATGGTATAGGGGAAGACAGTACCTAGGCCAAGGTATCTCCCTATGGAGATCCTAGGTTGTCAATCTGGTCTCGACCTAGATTGCTTATTTCTTCTAGTCTAGCTTGAGACTAGTTGCCTACTTTGTCTAGCCGACGGGTGCTCCCTTTCCGTCTAGACCGGCTACAACTCTTCTCTACTAGAGTGCAAGGATGATCAAACCTTGTCTCTAGTGAGTAAGCGATGAATTAAGCTTAAGAAATAAATAAATACAAGTAAAGAGATTATAACGCACAGTTTAATCTCACGAATGCATAAGAACTTCAGCTCATCAACCCTTACCAAGAATAGGTGTTTAGCTAATCATACTCATAATTAAAAAGACAATATATATTTTTGCATAAATAATAAATCCGAGATTTAAATAAAATCCGGAGCAAGGTTTTTAACAATGTCAAAGAAGAAGAAAGAGAGAAGAAGAAGGTCAGAATTCGATTGCGGACAGAGGAGGAACAACGTTTGGCTAAATAGCCCTAAAACTCCTCTGTCCTACTTCAACTAAACTTCCTAGAAAATCTCTAAAAAGATTATAACAATAAATTGTTTGAAATTGGAAATAAGATCGCAAATACAAAAGAGGGAGATCCCTTAGGATTCTTCATAAGATAGGCTTCAGATCCCTCTGGATTTGCGAATAGAAGTGGCCCCTCAGCAGCCAAGGCCCACGCGAAGCGAAGCCCAAAAGGGGTGCTAACGCTACTTCTCAACTGTCTTGTATCGCGAAAAGAGTCTTGGCCGAAGTCTAGGCCAAGACGATCTGACTGGTGCGCTGCTTAAGATGCGGACGTGTCTTGGCCGAAGTCTAGGCCAAGACTAGGAAAATCAGCTTCAGCTATCCAAATCAGAAACTTTAATGTTCTGCCAACAGACCAGAACTGCAAAGAAAAGGGGAAATCGAAGGTAATTCAGTAGGTTTACTGTCCAAATAAACTAGTAAATGGACAATAAAACATGATGAAATGCAATGCAATCAAGTATGTTGATTGGCCTTCCTGCTGCTAAAATGTGAGTGTAAGGAATTCATCATGACGGATGATCAAAGCATTCTATCCCTGCAAAACTAGCATTGGTTAGTGATGTTAGTTTATACGCAGTTTGCATGACTCAAATGGTTTTCCAGAATTTACTGGTACCGCATTTTCTTTTGTCGTTTCAAAGAATAAGACAAAAAGAGAAATGCATCTTTTGAAAACTCTCATTTTATTGGTTCAAGATAGACATCAAATGGTTTTGTCATGAGGAAACCCTATGTCTTCTGATTGAGCCTGTCGATTTTTAAGCGAAGGTACATCTTGACGGCATCAGCGTTCACTTGTCTCAGTAAGTCATCCCCCTCCATATTGGTGAGTGTTAGAGCGCCTCCTAAGAATGTGTTCTTGAATACATACGGACCTTCATATCATGGGGCCCATTTTCCTTAAACTTCCTCCTGATGAGGGAAAATCCTCTTTAGCGCCAAATCCCCAGCTTTGCACTCGCGAGGGCGTACCTTCTTGTTGTGGACGTTAGCCATCCTCTTCTCTGATACAATTGGGCATGACATATGGCAACCATTCATTTCTCTGAGATGAGATTCAGATGTTCCTATCTGACTCCGGCCCAATCTGACTCCTCTACTTCAGCTTCTGCCAAGACTCGGAGAGAGGGAATTTCCACCTCGAGAGGAATCGCCGTTTCCATACCACAATCCAGGGAGTGAGGAGTTGTTCCTGCAGAGGTACGAATCATAATTTGGTAGGCATGTAGAGCGAAAGGAAGCATGTCGTGACAATCCTTGTGAGTGATGGCCATCTTCTGGATGATCCTTTTCAAGTTTTTGTTGGCAACCTCAACTGCGCCATTCATTTTTTAAGAGCTTAGATGTTTTATCTTCCACCGTTGACAGAGATCGCTGATCAACTTCCCCCTCAGATTAGTGCCATTATCTGTGATGATTGTCTCTAGGACCCCATAACGTCATATGATATTCTTTTTAGTGAACTGCATGACCATCTTAGCAGTGGTGTTTAAGTATAGGGCAGATTCCACCCATTTGGTGAAATAATCAATCGTGATGATGAATTGGGCCCATGATGTTAACTCTCCATATTGCGAAGGGCCAAAGTGACATTATGTTGAAAAGTGGAGCTGGAGGGACGTTGAGATGATTGGCATAAATTTGGCATTTATGGCATCTCCTGAAGTAGTCGATGCAATCTCGTTCGAGGGTGAGCCATAAATAGCCTCGTCTTATGATTTGTCCTGCCATCTTATGACCACTAGCATATGTGGAGCAAACTTTATCATAGGTTTCCGCTATGATATGCCTGGCTTCTGAGGTGGTGACACAACAAAGTAGGACTCCATCTACCATTCTCTTGTATAGATCCTCCCCATCAAGGTAGAAGTCTAAATCCGGACCTTGAAAAGTCTTCTTGCTACTCTGGCTTGCCCTCAGCGGGTATTCTCGATGTTTGATGAAGCGCACTAAATCATGATACCTTGGCTCCCCATCAGGCTCATCTTCTAAAGCACAACATGTTGGCGTCTCCCTCACTTCTACCCCCAGTGGCTGAAGTATTATTTCGCATTCTAATTTAAACATCGAAGCTAGCGTGGCTAACGTGTCTACGAAAGAATTCTTTTCTCGATCGATCCGATCGAACTTGATTTCTTTAAACCCCTCTATGAGTTTTGGTGAGCAACCTCTGATAAGGTATCAATTTTGAATCCATGGTTGGCCACAAATCGTGGGCTTGATAGATGATACGGGTCGAGTCCCCGAAGAATTTTAACTTTTTCACCTTCAACTCAATTGTAGTCATTAGTCTGCTAACGCATGCCTCATATTCGACGATGTTATTTGTGCATGAGAAATTCAATTTGACGACCATCGTGGGCTATGATGACAACACTCACTCCATTTCCAGCGAGATTTGGCGCGTTGTCAAAGAACATGGACCACCAATCATCTTCTTTGGCATCTTCCTTAGGATCAGTATTGATAGTTCCAATATCTTCTTCGGGAAAACCAAACTCTAGAGGCTCATACTCATGGAGAGCGTGGTCATCCAAGTGATCGACAAGAGCACTTGCTTTAATCGTCTTTCATGTTACATAGATGATCTCGTATTCAGCCAGCAAGACTTACCCTCGTCTGAGTCTTTGAGCACTCCATGCCAGGGCACATCAAGCTCGAGGAGTAGCGCATCTCACACTCGTTGAATTTCTTATTCAGATAGTAAATGTCTTGTTCACGCCTCCTAGATTCATCGTGCTGTCCCAAAATGCATCCTATGGCGCCGGCTGTAACTGCTAAATATACCAGTAAAGGACGTCCTAGTTCTGGGAGGACCAAAACCGGAGGATTCTGCAGACATGCTTTGATCTTCTCAAAAGCTCTTTGGAAATCCTTATCCCACTAAGCATCTCCATTCTTCCTCAACATTTTGCACATTAGCTCGCAAGTGAGCGTTAATTGGCTGATGAAGTGGGCGATATAGTTGATGCATCCCAAGAAACTTCGTACCTCATTTTCTGTCTTGGGAGAAGGTAAATCATGAATAGCTCTTACTTTGTCAGGGTCTACCTCTATGCCTCTGATGCTGACAATGAATCCTAACAATTCCCTGGGCATTACTCCGAAAGTGCATTTGGTAGGGTCCAACCGTAACTGAAACTACCTCAGTCTTTTGAAGATTTTTCTCAGGACGTCTGTAGGATCTTGTGCTCCACGAGATTTGGCTCTCATATCACCAACATATATCTTGACTGGATCATGTCATGGAAACAAGCGACAACGGCACGCTGGTACATAGCACCCATATTTTTAGTCTGAAGGGCATCATCTTGTAGCAAAAGGTTCCCCAGGGCGTGACATTTTTTGCTATCTTCAGGAGCCATCTTGATCTGATTGTATCCCGAGAGTCCATCCATAAAGGAAAATATGACATTATCTACCAGGATATTGATACGAGGGAGCGGGAAATCATCTTTGGGACTCACTCGATTGAAATCACAAAAATCAACACGCATGTGAACCTTCCCGTCTTTCTTGGGCACATGCAAACCATTCTAGGTATTCGGCAACTCTCAGGAACGCGTCTAGCTGCTTTGCAACTTCCCTTTTTCCCGAAGGGTGTCAGGATGTATCCTTCGGAGATTTTGCTTTACTGGTTAGAACTCAGGTTTCATTGCAATGCGATGTCCAATTATACTAGGATCGAGACCTGACATGTCTTTGTATGGCCACGCGAATATATCTGCATATTTTGTGTGGAGGGTGATCAACCTTTCCCTCTGAATAGAGCTTAAGGTTATCCTGATCTTGACTATCCTTCGATTTTCGTTGCTTGCCCCCAAGTTTATCTCTTCCAACTCTTCCTGGTGGGGGTCTATCTCTTTCTCTGAACTTTCCACTAAATGAGCTATCCCGTGTGGAACCTCAACCTCGTCCTCAGTCTCGGCGGTGACCTCTTCACCCGAAAAGACATAGGGTTCTTCAGGACAAACCGATTTAGCATTCATCAAAAAGCCTTTTAAAATAACAAAGAAAGTCGCATATATTTACAAAAAGGAACCTGAGTTCCTACAAAAGCGTTTTTGCAGAAAATATGTATATTACAGACTGATATGAAAACACCATAGTTATCCCGTTATACACAAGCCATTGGACTTCTTTACAGGCCCTAAGTCGATCCTTCCTTCCTAAGCTTGCCAGTACGGAGGGCCGAGTCTGGTGACATACCGATAGCGGGAGGGCTTTGATTGACGCCTTCAGCGTGTTGCACATAACTTTTTCTGGCCAGCGCAATGGAGAGCTCCTCTTTAGACAAACTTTACACTAAGGAGTCAATGACCTCTTCCCTTGAAGTAACGTTCTCTTCCCTACTACCTGGGGTCTATCTTGGGAGAGGTTCGGCGGCTGTATTAGGTCCTTCGGCCGGGCCTTCAAATGAGACCCATCCACTCTTGATCAAATGCCTAACCTTTATTTTAAAGGCAAAACAATTTTCCAGAGTATGACCCGGAGCTCCGACATGGTATTCGCATCTTGCGTTAGGGTCATACCACTTCGGGGGTGGGGTTTGTAGAGGTCGGACCGGGATTGGTGCAATCTGTCCAGCCATCAAAAGATGCTTGAAGATTTCCTTTGCATGAAGGGGAAGAGGAAGCACTGGTTCCCGGTTCCCGAAAAAATTGTCAATGTGAAAAATTGCGAGAAAAGTTGTATCCGTGGAGTAATTGCGGAAATCATTGCACACGTGGAAAATTGCGAAAATATTTGACACGTGGAAAAATTGCGGAAAAATTTATAGGCATTGAGAAATTGTGGAAAATTTTGTAAACATTGAGACATTGCAAAAAAATTGCAAATACGGAGAAATTGCGAAAATTTTGCAAATGTGACAAATTTACGAGAAAATTTACCAATATGGAATTTTTTCGGAAAAAGATTTCCAATGTGGAAAATTCACGGAAAATTTGCTAAATCAGTGGTAAAATGTGGGAAAAAATTAAGAAATCGTGGAAAATTTTGAGAAATTATTTGTGGAAATTTTTGAGAAATCAGTTGTAAATATGTAAATATATATATATTTTGAGAAATCAGTGGAAAAAGTGAAACAAAGTCGCAATATACGCATTCCAATATGACGCATATGCTAGGGTGACACCAACTATTTCTATTATGGCTGGAAGGCTCCCGGACGATGCCATAAAAGTGGTCCCTCAGTAAATGGATACGTGATTGCCTATCGAACCCTCAAAAGTTCTAGGCGCTCACCCATTTAGGGGTTCGAGTCCGAGTTCGGGGTTCATGAAAACTACCCGGGACACGTGCCCTAGGGCCTCACTAGTACCCACCTATTTCTATTTGGAAAAAGGTCTGGCGATAGGGCATTATGCATGAAATGCATATGAATGATAGTTTATCAAAGCAGTTAATAAACCATTAGTCATGCGTAAAAATACAGCAATTTATCAAAGCGAATAAATATATAAATAATAATCCTGCATAAAAATATACAAGAATACAACAATTTAGCAAGTAAATACATGAAAAATAATTAATCATGTACATGGAAAAAAAAGACAATTTATCAAGTAATTAAATACATGAAAAACAATTAAACAAATTCAACAATTTATTAAAAAAAAAGACAAACACCTAAAAAAATTCCGGCTTTGACCCTATTGGTCCCCAATGAAGTCGCTAAACTGTCGCTTTGGATTCTTCCTAATGCGACGCAGGTTTGGGACGAGATGTGAGACAAAATTGGACTCATCTCACATAATGCATATGAAGTCGCCACCCTATTTTTGTTAGGTTTAGGGAACCTAAAGTCATGACATAAAAAATAAAAAGCTAAGGCAAAATGGGTCTGAACCCGAGAACAGCGGTTTGAGGTCGTATTATGGACTCGGGAAGGTGTTAGGCACCCGAGTCACATCCTAAAAAGGTTACCGGAGAAAGAGGTGTTTTATCATGCTTTGAAAAATAAAAAGTCCTAATTTATGTGATCATGCCCAATAGATCAATAAGATTCTAACAATTTTAAATATTCATGTATATGAGAATATTTGTGTAAGAAGCATAAAAATAAAAGGGCGAGAAACGTTTACTTGTGAAGAGCATTGGTTGATTTATCCTACAAAGTCGAGATTATTAGTGCGAGTAAATAATAATCAATAAGCAACTAAATATTTAATGATTTATCACAAGCAAACAAAATAATTAATTTTAGCAATAAAATGTAAGTAGAACAATTGTTTAAGCATGCAAAATTAATTAATTAAGTAATACGAGCATACGAATAATCAACATCAAAATTATTGTACGCAAGTGACATAATTAATTTTGATGATCAAACGCAAGCAGAATAATTAAACATGCAAAAGCATACGAAAATAAATAAACAGTACAAGCATACGAAAAATAAATAGTACAAGTGCGAAAAATAAATAAAGAGTAAAAGTGTGTGAAAAACAGTATACGTTTGATTACGAGCCAAAAGAATTGGACTCGGCCCACAGCTGGGCTAAGCCCAGACCTCTTCTTCCATGCTTGGGCACAAGCCCAAGCCTTTCCTTTCCACGCTGGCCCTGAGCAAGCCCAGCTTCCTTTCCTTCTCTTGGGTTGTGCGCAGCCAACCCATCCTTCTTTCTTTTTTTATTTCTGTTTGGGCTTGGCTTGTGCCAAGCCTATGACCAAATAAATTTAAAACAAACGGAGCCCAGCCCGTGCTCCTTCTTTCCCTTCACTATTCATCATCTCCCTCCTTTAGATCAAGACAAAGCAACGCAGCAGCAACAACTCCAGCGACAGCAACAGCACGGCAGCAGTTCGGCAATGACGTGGCAGCATTTCAGTGGCGGAGCAGCAGTTCAGTGGCGTCATCGAGCAGCGGCGGCGATATGATCGAACAGTGGCATCGGCAAGGCAATAAATATGCAGAAAAATAAATAATGTTAGAGCAAGCAACTAATTAGTTAAATGAGAAGAATAGAAAGGATAAGGATTTTCTTGCCTTGCTTCCTTAACTTTGCCGAGAGAGAGCATGAGAGAGAGAGGGAGAAAGTATGTGAATTTTTGTGGATGTGTTCGTCTATGTGTTGGTGAAGAGAAATGAAGGATTTTGCTTGTTATTTATAGGGGCGAAGGGAGGAAAACAGTAGGAAAAGACAAATTGCTACAGGATGTTGATAAAGGTTAGCAGAAAAACGTAAAAATAGAGTAAGGTGGCGTAAAAACGTAGAAGGAATATGCATTAAATGGCTGGGCAGTGCAATGGCAGAGAAGAGCATGAATCTTCATGCTTAATTTGATGGCCGTTGGATGAGGAGAAAAGAAAGAGTCAAGATGATCAATGGTTGGAATGGGTTGACTTTTGGAAAATGTTTAATATTTATTTAATTGGTTCGAACTATGAACACGAGGAATCTCACTTGAAATGAACAAAATCCCGAACCAAAGATACTAAAATATGCAATAAAATGGAACAAAATAAATAGTAATCAGTAAATAAAGAAAAAATTTGATTCACGGTTCGAATTTACTCGCTCGAAATACTTAAAAGTTGGAACGAAAAATAAATGTTATAGCGAAGTAAATTGAATAAAACAAAATGAGATGACGCAAATGAAAATAATAGTAGATAATTATCTATTAAAGAAAGAATGTGTTCGATCCACGGTCCGAGGAAATTTATTCAGGACCGATAGAAGTTCGAACGAAAAGACAGTAAAAATACGAAAAACTAAAATGACACGAAATGGTATGAAATATTAAAATAAATAGCCTAAGATCGAAAATCAATAGAATTTTGATTTAAATGGACTAATAATGCGATGCAAAATAAAGGTAAAAAAATGTGTCAAAAATCGTGTAGCAACACCTATTAATTACTTTTATATTTAGTTATATTTTTATTAATAATTTATTAATTAGTAATGAAAGTTAAAAGATTTAAAATTTAAATTTACAAAAATAGTAAAAAAATATTGGTATATATTTTAACAACTTATACTTTTAATAATAAATATTTGGTACAATTAGAATTTTAGGAAAGCCAAAGTTTGTTCAATATTTGGATCAAATTAATATTTGAATTTTTATTTTAAAGCTCTAAAGTGTTCATATGTGTATTTCATTCCGAAGAGGCAAGAATCGTGTTAGTGTAGTTGTCTTTTTTTTAGGAATAATGAGCAATTTCATTAATAAACATTTTTTTATACAAACAAATGTCCTAAAACCAAAACAACCAAAAGTAACAACATACAAAGAACCGTAATAACACTTTCAATACAAAGTTTTTTTAGTGCAACATCGACGAAAAAAACAACTGATATAGTCTCAAACGATTGATGTAGTTGTCTTGTTTTTTTTATTATTTTTGATATAAAAAGAATATTAGTATACATATATAATTATTAAGTATTTCGTTAATTAGTTAAAGACTATTATATATTATAATATTTTTTGTATATATTTCTAACTCCGCCTCTGAATCTTAACCTCTAAAATTACATTTGTTTCACCCATATTTTTCGTACTAAATTTTGAGGCAAAGAAAGATTTTGTTTCACGCAACATAATTAATCTTTAATTACACCATCAATTCAATCTTTACTATCAATAATATTGTTAATATTAATAAAAGTAAGGTTCATAAAAGAATCTCCCTTAGAAAGTTACAAACTAATTATTATTTACATTTTAATAATTAATTATTTGTTTTTTTTATATACTATTTTTGTTGCACGTCCTTCGCACCTGCTGAAAAATCTAATTTTATAAAATTTATATATAAAGCGTTATGGACCTGTAGACATCAAAATTGCGGCTTGTCTTAAAATATTCGGCCCAACATTCACCGAAATCTATGAAGCCTATTTGGTCGAGGCCCATCAGCAAGCTCACATTTGAATGGATCAAAACCCATCTCATATTTACTTATTAATTTTGATTAAATATAAAATTAATTAGTATTCAATGTAAGACCAATGAGATGAAGACACATGTCATTTTCCTAATGCCAAAATTGTTCTTATAAGCCTATAAATAGAGGCCTCATCAGAAGGTGAAGGGGAACATTTCTTGGAGAGAAGAAGTGCTGCGAAGATCAAGAACTGAAGCAGATCGTCTTCAAAAAAGAAGGAGAAGCCACAAGCTGATTCAAGGCCGATTCTCTCTCAACTACATCAAATCAAATCAAGAAGCCACAAGCTGATTCAAGGCCGGTTTCTTCTCAAATCAAATCAACCGCAGGAGCCACCAGCTGATTCAAGGCCGGTTTCTTCTCAAATCAACCGTGGATTACAAGCTGATTCAAGGCCGATCCGTCAACCATTCAACTCAAGTTCAAATCCAAATCCGGAGTGAAGACTGATTCATTAATTAGAGGAATCAAGAGAAAAAGAACCACTTTTATTCTACATTCAATATTTGTAATTTTGACACGTGTATTTTTCTCCTATTTTAGGAAAAATTGTGTGTACAGGACCTTAATACTTTCTTTTGATATTGAAAAATTATTTTTGAATAGTATCTTAGGTAGTTATGTAAAATCAAGGCTAATATTTTGTTATGACGATATATATCCAATGATACCCAATATATGATCCATGAGTAATTTGTTAGTAAGATATGAAAATAAAAGAATATAAATTTACGAGTAATTAAATATAAGATGCATGGTTTAGTTGTTACTACTCGACGAGTTCTCATTCCACATATGATATGAACTAGAGAAGGATTTTTATGACCTACCTCAAGGAAGTCTTTTTTTGTGTCATGGCGAGATGTATCCATCGACAGTGTTCTCCAAATAAGACGATTCATTGGCATCCTTCTCCCATTGGTTTCGTCAGACTCAACTGCGATGCTTCTATCATGGGAGAGAACAAAGTTGCGGGGATTGGTGTAGTTTGCAGAGATATTTCGGGTAAGATAATTATGGTGTTACTTCTATTTATTGTAGTTTAGTATCGGTTGTTGAAGCTATTAACCTAGCATTATCCACGAATTACTATAATGTAATTCTTGCGACAGACTCTAAGGTATTTCCAGGATCGCTAATAATCGTCGGTCAATCATATAACGGTGAATTCGTTCTAATGCTTTAATTCCTCGACTCAACATACACTATGAGAGATTAAGCTTTTGATTGATTAGATTAAATGAAGGATAAGGTTTTTAGATAGGATTACTTTTGAAAATGTAAATAGAAAAGAGTGAGACAATGATTCTCGTGATTTTCTAGCAACTCTCTGCAAGGAATTCTTGACCAAATTAAAAAAAAAGCTTGCTAGAATATTACACGTAAAATAAAAACAACTACCAAAAGCTCATAATAGAATTTTGCCAAAAAAAAGAGAAGGAAATTAAGGGGTAATGCTAAGTTTCTTTTAGTCTAAAATCTTATTTTTGATAAAAATATCTTCATATAATAAGAAAAATAGAATTCATTTTCAATTGAAAAAAGACGTCTCTCAAATCTCCAAATTTATACATGATTTTAGAGAGAGGATTTTTTTTATAGGTTTTATAAGTTCTCCTTATTACAAATCCTACTTGTTTTTCAATCAGAAAACACATTATCTTCACTGATTTTATATAAATGGAAAATATTTTTAGTTTCCCATTTGGATAATAATTGTCTACTAATTGATAATATAAATTAGTATATGAATTCATTTAAAAATACGGTAAATTAATCTTAATTAAGAGGATAAAGTATTCGAAAAATTTACAAAAAGGTAAAAAATTCAAAGCATGTGAGTTTTTTTTTTCTCTTCATTCCTCTACGTATTAAATTTTAATATTATAATGACAATAATTATGAAATAAATAAAATTTGGTATTAGTGAAAATTGAGTTCATATATATATAATTAATGGGTGATAAAAATATCAATAAAGAATTATCGTCACGCTTTGAATTCCACCTGCGTAATAGTGAAAATCGGAGTACCATTCTTTGTACTTTTCCGCCTTTCCCCTCTTCGCTCAATTAAACCCATAGCTCGCCGATTTTTATTCCTCACGCCCACCCGCCTCCTCTCGATCTTCACGGCCTCCTTTTGTTTTTTGAGATCTCCCATCACTTCCCTTTCACAAGAATTAGGGTTTCCTGCTCCTCTCTTTCATCTGTTATTATTCCTCCCTAGATTTGCTCCTCCTTTTAGGGTTTGCAGATCTGCTCCTCCTCCTCCCTCTGCTAATCAGCTCACTTTATCATCATGTTCTGGAAGCTCACTTCTCTCTCCAGCTCCTCTCCTGTGAGTTTAATCCATTTCCCTACTTTACTCTTTCCTTTTTTTGGCTATGGGACTTTGGAGCTGTTCAAATGGAAACTATCCACTCCTTCTGCTTTGCTCACTTTTGTTTTTACTAGTTCTTGACTTGTCATCATGCGAATTTAGCTCACAGTGGAACTTTTACTTTTGATTTCTACTTGTCCTATTTTAATTTGGTTTTCACTTTTTAGTAACTAGTTAAGAGTGTTTGCTGGTGATCTCTGTACTGATTGAATCATTGGTTTCTATGGTTATTTGCATAGTTATATTTGCAGTGTTATATTTCCATTGTTTGAATGTTTTTTAGTTGATGAGCTTTCTCTTTTTAAGTTGAGCGAATACTGTGCAGACATGCAAGTGTTGCACGTGTGCATTTTTTATTTTCACGTTTGCAATTGAATACTATTGCCTGGAGAGCCTACTTCATTTAATTGACTTGAATTATATCAATCTGACGTTAATGTTCGCTGCAGATGAGAAAATGGTAGGAATAATGTTGATTTTCTTTTGTTAAGACTTGTGTTTATATTATACAATATACATGCATTGATATGTACTAACTACTCCATCCTAAGAATTTTGCTGCTAATTTTAGGTTTACGGTGATTTCCTGACACCTTTGTTGCTCGAAGGTGTATATATTTTTACATGTGGAAACAAAAAAAACATTTCACATTTGGGTCTGTTTATCTGCTCGATGGTTTATCTGACCATACTTTTACTTTTGTAGGTGGAGACGGTTCTAGACAAAGAAAACTTCACATTGGATGAGCTTATAGATGAAGAGGAAATTATCCAAGAATGCAAGGCTTTAAACAGTCGTCTTATTAATTTGTAATTTCTTGGTCTTGTGTGAATATTCATCCACTACATAAGGAATCGTGTGTTTATGTCATAAAGTTGTTCCTTCTAGATGCTCATTCTAAATTATTTCTTGCAGTCTACGTGATAGAGCCCAAGTGGAGCAGTTATTGAGATACATCATTGAAGAGCCTCCAGAGTATGCGGAAAGCAAACGAGCCTTCAAGTATGTTATTGTGGCCTAAGGAAAAAATGGAAAGAAAAGAAAATCATTTACTATCATTTTCTTTGCCCTTTTGATCGTTCTTCGGTATATTTCTTGATCCTGATGAATATCCTTCCTTATTAGGTTTCCCTTCATTGCTTGCGAGATATTTACATGTGAAATTGATGTTATCCTTAAAACCTTGGTGGAGGAAGAGGAGGTAAATTTCATTTTTTACATTACACAGTATCATAAACCTGAAAGTCGATCTAGTGGTGTTTCCTTCTTAATTTTTTTCCCTACAAAATCTTGCTGTTGCAGTTGATGGACTTGCTCTTCTCTTTTTTGGAACCTAACCGGCCCCATAGTGCATTATTGGCTGGCTATTTCAGCAAGGTAGGTTGCTATCAATATGCTATATTTGATGGCTCATTTCTTACCTCAATGAAGATTGCTTCAATGACGATATTTGCTACAACATTCTAGGTTGTGGTTTGCCTTATGCTGCGCAAGACAGTCCCACTTATGAACTACGTCCAAGTGAGTTACTGTTATTATACTTATCTCAGTTTGTGGTTACTTCTCTTCATGCATATGTGCATGCACTTGTATTTGTTTGTTTAGTTTGCAATTATGAAATATTGTATGATTGCTAGTGTGGTGGGATCCTTGCAAGGCTTTCTGTTCAGTAATTGTTGAATTGTGCATTTATTTGATTTTTTCCCCATTAGAAATGAAGTTCAGGATGTTAGGTAAGGACTGGAATTTCTCAGTATAAAATGGAATGACATGACTGGCATTGTGCACATGGTTGCAAGCCAACACCATTTAATGGATGCTAATTGGTGCATATGCACCCTTCAAAAGCACGCTTAAAATACTAAAGAATTCTGCGCTGTTGGGTCTTGGAAGCATGATTATCTGATGCTAGACCCAAATGACATCCCTATGCTCATATGCCAAATGAGCATCTTTGAGTAAAAAAGTAATCCCCGTTGAAAATTGGAATGATTAACAATCAAAATACAAATCATTTGCATGCGTGGAGTGAAGTCTTTCTACTATGATTTTTCCTGGTTGTTCATGTCATTTATAGTACTGATAAATGGCTATTTTATGTCGAGCCTTATAATATTGCCGGGATGGAACATAAATATATTGCCTCCAAATTTACATCTGGATCTTCCAAAAAGTAAAAAAGAAAAGAAAGAAAAGATCAAAGTGAGACTGGCACTTTTAAAGGCAATGCTTAAACATTGCTTAGGTATCAATGACCTTTCTACTTCTAAGAATATTGGCCATTAGTTTAATGGCAACACTTGATGCACTTAGAATATGTGTAAGATTATCATGAGATGATGCATAGCTCCTCAAAAGAAGAGATCCTTTACCTTGGGATCTGCCTTATTACATGAGTAAAATAAGCAGACTTGGCCCTCAAATTTCTGCACGCTAGTGTTTCTTAGTTGTGAAACATGGGCGATGTGTAGGCACGCTGCTGAACTTATCTCAATATTCTCACATGCTGATATTTTACAGGCCCATCAGGATGTTTTCCGACAACTGGTTGATTTGATTGGAATAACGTCTATCATGGAGGTATTGGGGTGTTTATTTCTGCTTTGTCAAGTTCTTTAACATTATCTGACTGATTTATGCTATTGAGTGCTTCACACAGGTTCTTGTTCGGCTGGTAGGTGCTGATGACCACGTGTATCCCAACTTTATTGATGTGATGCAATGGCTGGCTGAGAGCAATCTGCTAGAGATGATTGTGGACAAGTTGGGTCCTTCTGTAAGTGGAAACATGCATTCTCTGAAGAAAATGAAGTTTAGCTTTCATCGCCATTCTATTTAATACAAATTGAGGAATGGCATGCAGAATACCTTGTTAACGAACTATATGTGACGAATTTGCATTTCTGCACATTGTAAGAGCCTGACCTTCTGTATATGGTGGTGAATGATATAAATTTTCTTTGATGTGAATCAGAATGCTCCTGAAGTTCATGCTAATGCAGCAGAAACACTTTGTGCAATAACTCGAAATGCTCCATCAGCCATGGCTTCAAAACTTTCCAGTCCAAGGTTTTTAAAGTTCTTTTATACTCATAAACTACATCATCTAGCTTCTTTCTGTTTCCATGTGTTTAAATTTTGCACAGTTTTGAGATTCTCTATGCATGCAGTTTTGTTGCAAGGATATTTGATCACGCATTGGAAGACTCAAGTTCAAAATCTGCCCTTGTCCAGTCACTTTCTGTGTGCATCTCTCTATTGGATCCAAGAAGATCAGCGATTGCTTCCTCCTTCATGCATTCTTTCCGCAGTCAGCATATTTATGAATCTCCAATCCCTGTAAATCCTGAGACTGTCAGTGCAATGTTACCTAAACTTGGTGAGTAAATCATGGTCTTACCAAATTATAGAATAAAAAATTCTGCTCATTAAATGCTGTCAAAATCCAGAAACTATCTCCTTTGTAGTTTTATCTCCAAATTCCCTGTAAATGAAGGATCAGTGGCTACCTAACAGTTTAATTTGTGCTACCAAGCCTAATATATAGACCTGTTTCGTGGAACCTGAAAGTATTTCCCTTTCATTTTTGTTGTATGTAAGCTTATCCATCTTATTTTGCAGGTGACTTGCTTATGCTATTAAATGTGCTCTCTGATGAGAAGGTTTTGCCAACTACTTATGGAGAATTGAAGCCTCCTCTTGGGAAGCATCGCCTAAAGGTTGGTTTAATGGTTTTGCCTTCCCCTTCGTATGGAAGAGCATGTGGATCAGAACCCTCATCACTACCTCTAAGACTCACATTACAGAGTTGGCTATTGTTTCCCGTGCAATATGTCTAGTTAGTAATTTGTAAAGTGCTCAATGGATTGTCTGTAGTTGGTGGCTTGTGTACAATGTAGTTTGTTTTCGCCTTTTTGTTCTTGTGAATTAATTGCTGTGGTGTTCATTTTAGATTGTGGAGTTCATAGCGGTGCTATTAAGAACTGGAAATGAAGCTACAGAGAAGGAATTGGTTAGCTCAGGAACAGTTAAACGAGTTCTTGATCTGTTCTTTGAGTAAGTGTGTACCTTTTTCAAGATGAAAATCCATGACTCGTCAAGTTATGAAGCAGGCATCTATTAAACATTGGTCCTCCTTTTGCAGATGTTGTCTTGTCTATTGTAGTTTGATTCTTCTAGCATGAATTTTGTTGTCTCACTCGTGCAGGTACCCATACAATAATGCGTTGCATCATCATGTAGAAAGTATTATATTGTCATGTTTGGAAACAAAGAGTGACTCTATGGTTGATCATCTTCTTCAAGACTGTGATTTGATAGGAAAAATAATTTGCACTGATAGACATCCTGTTGTTTCCAGTGATGCTAGTCAGGTATTTCAATTTCCTTACTGTGAGAACTTTAAGTTTCTGTTTGACCCTCTGAACTAAGTGTGAGGAGAAGAGCGGGGCATGGTTTGGTGTGGCAGGGGCTGGTGTGTTGTGTAACTGTAGCTGCACCAAGGTTTATCTATATTCTTATTATTGATAGTTGTTATTCCTGTTTCAGCCAACTGTACCTGCCCCTGGAAAACAGCCACCAAGAGCTGGCAATCTTGGACACATTACACGTATCTCTAACAAGCTTGTTCAGTTGGGAAACACCAATAGCCACATCCAGACTTATCTGCAGGTAGTAGCTACCATAACATTTTTCTTACAATGTGTACAGTAGTTACTCCTTTGTTTTTTTTTTCCAGCTTCTGGAATTGCTGTTAGTTTTTGGGTTGCTGAAAACAAAATTATGTGTTTATTTCTACTTTTTCCTGATATCAATGATATTGGGGGGCAGGATCAGGATGTTAGACTGTTTTGCTGTTTTTAGTTGCATTTTTTCCTCAAGTTCCAAAATTGTACTGGCTCTTCTTTTTTCTCTCTATGTTTTCGCTTCTATCCAACTTGTTTTACATCCCCCCGACCCAACTTGTGGTTACTAGCTGTCGCCTATTGGTGGTGTTATTGATCTTATGCACTTTCGTTTAGATACTTAAGTTGTGCAATTGCTGATATCTTCATATGTAATGGATATGCTATTGCAACTTTGATTCTGTCTCATGTATGTGCTAACACGCTTAACTTCATTTGTACCCTGTAGGAAAATAGTGAATGGAATGAATGGCGAGTTAGTGTTTTGCAAGAGCGCAATGCAATTGAAAACGTCTATCGATGGGCTTGCGGGTACGGTCCTTCCCTATATTTACTGTACTTTGTATTTAAGTGGAAAGTGTGGCTATAGTCAATTTTTATATTAAAATTTGATGCATCATCTTGGTAAAGTAATTATTGGTGCAGTTTTATGAATTATTATTGCCAATATAGGCTGAAATTTATTTAGGTAGCAATCTGAGAAAGTGCAACAAATTGCCTATATCTGAGTTCCTAGGAACTCGAAATAGTATGTCAGGACTCAGGATGTGTATATTGTTTTGCTGTTATATGTATGCAATTTGTCGTCAGAGCTCGTACTTGCTTATTTGTATCCACTAACTTGCATTGAGTTTTCTTCCTTAACAATACCATTTCCACTCTCTGTTAAGTAGGACATTGCCCTCTCTCCTAGTAGGTTTTAGAGCTATCTCTTATCAATATTTATGACTAGAGAAAAAAGGCATTAAGTCAAAGCTTTATGACCAGGATGCTGGTTTCTATATCCAGGTCTGTCTTGTATATTTCTGTTGTAATGCTTGATGTAAATGAGTAAGCCATCAGCTATGCTTTAGAATACTTAAAATATACGAGAAAGTAGAGGTGTAATCATTCTGCTGGCTAGTCTTTTGCCTGCCAATTGATATTTTTCTGAGCAGCTCAGATGGTTTGATTTCATGGCTGTAAATTGGAAACCTAATTAAATAAAGGACTGGGATTGTGGAGATCTGTCCACAGCAACGTGGATAATGGTTGTAAGGAGAGGGTAATTTAATGGTGGTTATTTTCTTTTTCTTGGGGTATTAACCATGCGTATGGTGCTCGCATTCTCTGCTGCACAATTTTCGTTTTCATAAAAATATGGAAGATAATTGAATTTTGTGCTCAGATCCTAAGATTTATCTAGTGGAACGGGTTCCTTCTGTTTGTAGTGCCAAATAAACTTAATTTGATGGCTAAATTGTTCCTAATATCTGTTGATTAGCTTCCCTAATATTCTTCAAGCTTGTTTTAGTGTTATGTAGAAAAGATTTTGTTTTCCCTTGTTTTCTGCAGCCGCCCGACAGCATTGCAAGATAGGACAAGAGATAGTGATGAGGATGACCTTCATGACAGAGACTATGATGTAGCAGCTCTAGCAAATAATTTGAGTCAGGCTTTTAGATACAAAATTTATGAGAATGAGGATGCCGAAGAGGTAATTAGTTGGTTCTTTTTCTCTTTTAGAACCAATGCTTTCATCTTTTAGATTACGGAATTGAGGTAATGGCCTTATCACATTACGGAATTCTGCCTGCAGGAAAATGGAGGTCTTGATCGAGATGAGGAGGTAACATGATAACATTTGTTTTATTTTATATGGGAGAACCTTTTATTTATGTTGCGGGATTCTGGTTGTGGAGGAGGTACTGGGTGGGAAATTGGGATGTAAAATATATCTGAATGAAACTTGGTAATTCCTTTAAAATATTTAATACAAGTTGGATTTTTTATCTGCAGGATGTCTATTTTGATGATGAGTCCGCTGAAGTAGTTATATCATCCTTGAGGCTTGGTGATGACCAAGGGAGGTAAGTTAGCTTGTTTTCTCCTCCTCCATTTGACAGTATTTGATTGTGATCTATCTTACCAATTCTATGAACAAAATTGATAGTTCCTCGTTCTAGTCATTTGTGGTTTTTGCTGGAACTGTACTGGATGTGGGAGTAGTGGGATTGTGAACTTAAGAGAACTACAGCTGTACTAGTATATATCTACTGAAACCTCCTTACCTTGACCGTGTTTTTGCTTAAAGTCATCTGATGATACTATGAAGTGTTAATTTGTATGCAATATTAATTTAGTTTTAGGGATGCTTTTCTATGGTCATATGACTATTTGATTTGGAATCTAAGTGGGTTTTTTTCTTTCAATAATGCAGCAGTTTGTTCACAAATTCAAACTGGTTTGCATTCCAAGATGACCGAAATGGTAATGCACCTGAAAGCACATCTCCTGGGGAGACGATGGATGAGATAAATTTGAATGGAAATGCAAATTGTGGTAACAGCAGTAGTGATGATGAGGTAGTGGTTGGAGAGGATGATGAGTTGACTGAGAGCAAGGATCCAGTCAACGGGGTATCCACTTCTAACACTGACTTCTTCAGTGGCTTTCCTGGGAGTGACCCTATTTCACAAAATGAGAAAGTGAATCCTCCTAATGATGTTGGATTCTTCAGATTTGAGGCGTCAGATAATGAAGAGTTGTTTGGAGAGAGGCCTTTACCTGAATGGGTAGGGTGGGGAGAGACTTCAGATTTGCAAGTTGGTGGGTCAAGTGTGAACCCATTTGAAGATCATGATGACTCGAATGATGTTTCTTGCCAAGCCAAGGATGTTGCAACTCCTGATGGGAGTTCACCAGTGTCAAGTGGAGATGCCGTACTCCCGAACGGTTTTTCATCACCCACCAAGGATTCTAGTGATGGATCAGGGTCATGCGGTAGTGACTCAAGCCAGAGATCTGCAGCAGTGCCCTCATTGTTTGAAGAGGATGTTGAGTTTGTCGGTGTTGAGTTAGAAGGTACTGAAAAGGCAATGGAACAGGCTCTTAAGGAGGGGATTGTGGGTGAAGCAGGGCCCTTGAAGAGGAACATTATCCCTAAGATGCCAGAAAAGGAGAATTCTGATGACACTGGCGCTGGGATTAAGGAGTTCAATGACGCAAACTATTGGAGGGTTGATCAGGAGGTTGCTGTCCTGGAATAGTAGTGAGTTGATCCTGTTAGGCTCGTTTGAGCCTTCAATTTGGATTCTAGGGCCACACTCCCCATTCCCCGGCGGCCAGGGTTTATGCAGCAGAATATGTACAGTATTTTTGTTTCCAAATGGGGTTTGAAAAGACGGTAGGTTATGCTGTGATTTATTGTTTAGTTGTTAATCATATTATTGTTACTCGTAATGTTGATTATTATTCAGGGTTTTGTGTCTTCCTGTTTCAGACTCGAGGGTTTCCCTCACACCGTATTTATATTTCTTTTGGCTACATCAAACATTTTTAGTTCATTAGAAGCATTTCATTGCGGATCTGATGTATGATTCTTTTTAGGAAATGCATCATTTGTCTAATAAGCAGTAATTATCAACCTACGTATGGGGTGAAGATTATAGGATTGGATGTCAATATTCATTGGCAAATTGATGTTTAGTAGACACTGTGAAATCTGTTTGGATGGTGTACTCATTGCGCCCTCTTTTAACTGCTGTTGCAGCAGCATTCCTTGTTTGTTACCTAGAATTGTTGATGCATTACTCAGTTTAGTCTGTCGGTTTGGTTCGTAGATTTTAGTGGTCGCTTTGTGCTCATTGCTCATGCTTCTTGATTCTCTGGGGTTTGTTTATGCTTCTCGATTTCTCGGGCAAAAGGGGGAACACTCGGCTTGAAGATTCCCCACTTTAAAAACAAGAAAATGTGCTTTGGTTTGGTCCGTCCTCCCTTTCCTCTTTATGCCATTTGGTATTTTCACTTTCCCTCCAAAAGTTGCAGGCTGATGCGAAATGAGGGATATACTTTTAGAAACTTTTTATTGCAAGTTGTTATGCGAGAAGTTGTATAGCCTTAAAAAAAATGATCGCTTTGCAATCAGCTTCTCTTTTTGGAGTAAAATTGTACAGTACAGCTAGAAACCCGATTGCGCTGCTAGTTTTTAGCACTCAGAATTCCGGATATTGGGCCCCACCCGGGTACAAATCGAGATACTACCAAGTAGCCCAAGGCACCACTAGCACCATGACACGCACCCGTCTTGCTATCATTATGACCCGTGACTAATCCCAGTATCCATTTCCACTACCAAAAAGGATCCATTGATTTTCATCATCTGTTCATATTTTGGTCTGTTTGATTCCATCATCAGGCTCATCTGCCCCATGCAGTGAAAGTAGCAAAACTAGAAATCATCATTTTGCTTGAATCCAATCGAGTCATTTTGATTGAATCCAATTGACTCACTTTGCTTCTGTGTATTGTGTTTTCACTTTTGAGTGTTGAGGCATCAAATCAAGGGATCATTGTGTTTGCCGTTAAAAGAATTGCTTTTATCAGTGATGGCTTTACATATTTTAAATTTTGCTTTTCCCTTAAGAAACGTTGTAGGTTCGATCCTTCGTGCTTGTGTATGAAAAAAATATTATTTGTTGTTAACACTTTACTTCTTATTTTAGTCAATTCAATGCAAACAAGATTAGTCGTAATTGAATGGGTAGAGCAATATCTTTGATAGAATGATATAACAACGACCAAATTATGTGGTCTTACGATTCCACGACCATTGGATGAATCTATTGAGCAATATTTTTTCGGTTTTTGTTTTTTTAAAAATTTGGGCTTCATGTGGGATTTTCTTGATTGAAACAAATTTTGATTTAAAATTAAACGATAATTTGTGCATAGAATGTACCTCATAAATTAATAATATCTAACTTTGTGTGTGATGTAAAAATACTCATGAGTGAATATATTAATTCTAGATTATGAAACTACCGGATCTGCAGCCTTGAACTATTGATCAAATGTTCAAGTTAGATCCTAAACTATTTGGGTAAAGCAATTAACCCCTAAAATAATTATAAAAATTGTTCAATTTTTTTTAATACTAATGAAATTTAAAATATATCTGTAATAAAAAAACTGTACACCACCACACCGTTAAACCTTCATACCATTCTTCCTTCTATCAATACCTTCCACCAATTTTACTAAGATCTCACTCTTTCCTATCCAATAGGGTTTTGACTTTAATGTTTGATGGAGGCTCTGGAAAATGGAAAATGGTGTAGAAAGGGGGAAAATAGATAGGATTTGGAAAGAACAAAATTAGGTTTGTTGAGTAAAAAAATCTGGGTTTTTATGATTATGCAGACTCCACAATGATGAATAATTTCTTGATAAAAAAAAACAATGATGCCTAATTCATGATATTACGTCTCTTTCATCATTTAATAATTTTCTTCCTATTATTTTTTATTATAAAAATTCAAAATATATTAATTTATTATTATTTTAATACAAAATGGGTTAATTGCTTTGACCATATAGGTTAGTGAAAAGTCAGAAGGTTTTTTGCATTTGATAAATAGTTCAGGGGAAAAGACAAATAAAATTATCGTTTTAACCTTCTAAAGTGACTTAATAGTTCGTTAAATTAAACATGATAGTAATTTATTCATCCTTTTTCTACTTATTTCATTAAATTTTTAAATAAAAAAATGATAAAATTAATTTTTACATAAGTCAAGATAAACTACTACATTTGTAATTGAATTAAATAAGTTAATATATTTATCCATTCGGCTATTTAAAAATAATAATACCTTGTTGTCACCTTCAATTAAAAAAGAGAGGAGCAAAAAATTGATGAGGAGATTACTTCGTTCTAGTTTAATTTTTTTTATACGGGAAATAGAAATAAATAACCACGACGGTTATTTTACAAATATAATTTATTTCCATTGTAGATAAATTTATAAGATACTCCCTCCTTCCCTGAATAAACGTTGTTTTAGCATAGTAAAAATCCGTAAGACAATGATCTTTGATCTTATTTTATTCAACATTGTTTTATTTTTACTCCTAATTTCCACTCAAATTACCACACCATCATTAAATTGGGTTGATACCTTTTTTTTTTTTGTCATTTGCACAAAATATATGTTTTGAAAAAGATAAAATGACAAGTATTATGAACAGTAAGAATCCACAGGAAAACGACATTCTTTCAAGGAAGAAGGGAGTAGAAAATAAGGTATATTTTATTGTCATACGTGAAAAATAATATAGATATTTTTTTACATAAGTAAAAATTATTGACAAAACGATTCGAACTTGACTACTTTATAAGAAATATCATTAAACTATTCTTTCATTGGTTTCTTTTCCTTCCATTCCCTAGCTAATTTTCTTTCCGTCGAGTTGGTTCTCACTTCACTTAGGTAAGGATGTCAATTCCACCCGCGGATATGAATATCCGCTTAATACCCGCAATTGTAGGTGGATATTACCCGTACATTGTGGATATTTTGCGGGTATGTATATACCTGCACTCGCAAAGTATGGATATAGATGTGGGTATGAATAGTGCTTATCTGCTTCAATACCCGCAGTATATGTAATATATTTTAATGTATAATTAATTAAGTGACTAGACAGTAGTCTAGGGTGAAGGCAGACAACAACAAAACCACACACCCTCTCATTCTCTCTCGCAGTCACCGTACTGTTCTCTTTTCCTCTTCTTTCAATCTTCACCAACCAGAGAATCATTTTTCTCTTTCACCACAACCCGCTCCACTGCTCAAGACAGGAACTAAGTGATTGGATCAAGGTGCTCCCAATTTCAGGTGGTAGGAAAGTTGTCTTGTTCCTCGACACCAATTGTATCCAGTCGATTTTCTCGTTGTTCTAATTTTTCTACACATCCGGCTAGAAACTGCGCTCCACAACAAGGTACTTTTTTGATTCATTTTTCTCTTTCACCACAACCCGGTCCACTGCTCAAGACAGGAACTAAGTGATTGGATCAAGGTGCTCCCAATTTCAGGTGGTAGGAAAGTTGTCTTGTTCCTCGACACTGTTGGTTGCCGAAACCGTCAAAATTAAATAAATACAATTCACCTATGCGCATGTAGATAAAACAGTAGCAAGTGATAAAAGGATAGTTTCTCAGGGATTCGGTGGACAATTAAATATTCTTTGTAAACGACTAGAAAAGTAACAGGTGGTAAATACCAATGTTGAATTGCTGTATTGCAATGGATTAAGAAATATAAATAACATAAAACAGTAAACAGAATGAGTTGTGTGTGTGTTCAGATGTGATAAAATTCCCAGTAAGGATTCGACTGTGCTCATGCATTATACTGATTGATCATAGATTCAAGTATTTTCAAGACCAAGCTTACAGGCGGCTATAGGGACCAGGTTTTCACCTAGATCTCTTACTCTCTACCTATACAAGATTAATAAAGGTTTTCACCTATTAAAATTCCCTAACCTACTTACTGGCTTGAAGAAGTTATTCTATCAAGTCTAAGAAAGTGGGCTGATAAATATGATGTGAGAGACCTTATCCCATGTCTAGGAGAGAGAAGTGTCTACTCCTATAAACCAGACTCTATTCGTTTTCTATTCTGATCCGTCGATCAGGTAGTTGCCTTCGTATCCCTCTCTACAATGTAGACTCCAAAGTATCAAGAGAAGACTGTAATTAATCAAACCCTAATTGTAGTTGATCAGGCTTCAATAGAAATAAAATTAACTTGACATTCAACCTAATAGCCAATAATAAAACTAACCGATAAGTTTTAAGTTTCAAAACCCTAGAAGGAAATAAAATCCCTACAGAATAATAATTGTTTTAATCTCCTTAGCAACAAAATAGGACATTCGGTCCAAGACTTCAAGCTGAAGTGGAACTCTGCAGGATTAATTCTTCTAGAAGAGATAACTGGCAGACGCGTCTCAGGCCAAAATCGCATGTATCTGACTTGCCTTATCCCAGGTCTGGGATAAGAACTGCTTCTGAACTCTGATCACCAAAACTTGCTCTTTAACAGAAAGTTTCAACTCCAAATGAATGAATTGCTCCTCGGCAACATGGAGTGAAAAAGACTAGAATTAGTAGTATCATCATCCTAAAAAGGGTGGAAAGGATGATGAATAAAAGACATTTTAGCGCTAAATCAGACACCAATTGTATCCAGTCAATTTTCTCGTTGTTCTAATTTTTTTGTACATCCGGCTAGAAACTGCGCTCCACAACAAGGTACTTTTCTGATGGTTTTGGGCCGCATGTCTAGATTATTATCATGACACTGACAAATGATGATTGTAAATAAATTCAAATTATCTTATTAATAAATTAATAAATAGTTCTCCTCTTTATTATATTTGTGTCAAGTTTTTTTTTTTACCATGTAGCTTCTACAGTCTATGACTAAATTGGAGAAGATCTTACTTTTCATCAAAAATTAATAGGTATGTTAAATTCCAAGCCGGAGTTGTTATTTCTTTTATTAAATTGTATTTTCTTATGAATTATTATTTCTTTGCTGAATTATTATGGATTATCATGTTGGATTAGTGTATCGTATTATTGTGTGGTATTGTTAATAAATTAGATTAATTTTATATATATATTAATTTGATTGAAATTTGAAATTCAACCAAATTTGTGAGTATTCGCGGGTAACCCGTGGATAATCCGCGGGTATAATTATTCTTCCTTTACCCTCTTCATATGGACGCGGGTGCGGGTATGGATTATTCGCAAATTTACGGGTGCGGGTATGGATAGTGTTTACCCGCCCCATACCTGCCCCATTGCCATCCCTACACTTAAGGTCTGTTTGTGATAGTTTTCTATTGGATTCCGTTTTCTCCCAAATTTGATCTAATAACCAAAATATCTTCTCACAGAAATAAGAAATAAGAAATAAGAAATAAGAAATAAGAGTATTTATCGGTCGATATCACGTTATTTTGGTAAAATATATTCAGTATTCGATATGAAAAATTAAATACAATACCATATTATTTAATGTTTAATACCAATACTAAATTATTGAAATAATTTCGTACCATAATAAAATGGTATTGGATTGGAATAGATTTGTGGTGATGGACTTGTGTCCTGTCCACGTTTATCTTTTATTTTACATAATAAATTTTAAAAATATAAATATATAATATTAATTCAAAACGGTAGTACGGTAATACCATATTTCAAAAATTATTTATTGTACCATACTAAACAAAGTTAGGTCAGTATTCGGTAATATTATAGTAGAAAAAATTGAAGAAAATACTGACCGAATATTGCAAACTTTGATTCGGTAGCTCGGTAATTATTGTATGATAATTCGGTAATTACGGTATAGTAATTCGATGTACAACCCTTGGAAAAAATATTTCTGTTTTGACTATTAGATCAGATTTTAGAGAAAACATAATCTACTAGCAAGTTATCATAAGGATAATGCTTGAGATATTAACTATTTTACTAACAAAATTGTACTTACTGATGTATCAAGATATGATTGAGGGTTATCCATTTCTAATTTACTAGTTATATTTTTATTTTTATTTACATAAATAACTACTAAATTGTTGTGAAGATGACACGTATACTTTTAGTATAAAAATTAGTAAAAGTGTTAGTATCTCTAACACTGCGTTCAATTATTATATATATAGAGTTAGTTCTCTTTTTTTCATATTTTAATTAGTTATTAGGTAGTTAAATGCATATTCGATTAACTTTTCATTATATTTCAATAATTTTTGTTTAATTTTTTAATTTTTTAAACGACGTTTTTTTTTATAGAAAAATGTGACTAACGTCAACTTTTTAATGGTGTTACTGCAGAGTTGGAGTACGGGGTCTAATTGATTAACGGTGAATAAATTCTGGACCAACGTGAGTAAGAAGCTGGGGGGCAATTTGAAGAGAACTTTAAGTTAGGGTCTGACTTAAGAGTGATAAAAAAATTGGGGGTTGATTTAATTTTTTCCAAAAAAAATAAATAGAGAGGCAGCAGAAATAAGAGTAAAATAGTCAGGATCATTCAAGTGACTGACTGAGGAAAATCTGGACCGTACACGAAAATACAGTGGCTTTAGATCTTACACGTAACAGCATTGTCAACCTTAGAACCCGTTTCTTTGATATTTTTTTCATTTAATTTAATAAAGGGTCTGTTTGGCAGTCCAGTTTAGTGGGGAAATGATCAGTGGGAAAATGTTCAGTGGGAAAACAACATCTGGGAAACGAAGAGTGCTGTTTGGTAAAATAATTGTAAAAATTCAGTGAGAAAACGATATCTGGGAAACGGAGGGTGCTGTTTGGTAGTCCAATTTTCCAAAACTATGATTTGGATATAAAATGACCATAAAGGGCATAATTCATTTCAAGTGATATAATTATTTTTGGAAAGTATCTTTATATATGTTTTTAATCAATTTATTTATAATCTAATATCTACCACGTAATATTTATCTAATATCATAAATAAATTAAATTTATTTAAATCATAACTAAATTAAAATTTATTAATATCATAAATAAATTTAACATATACCACGTAATATTTATCTATATACCATAAATAAATTAAACTTATTTAAATCATAAATAAATTAAAATTTATTAATACCATAAAAAATTTGAGTTATTAATACCATAAATAAATAAAAGATATTTATCTAATATAATAGAAAATTAAAACATATTTGGAATGGATACGAATAACTTACATATTTCGTATTTTTTAGTTTTCTCGAACCATAGATTGAACATTTCCATCTACTTTATATTTTTATATTTTTATTTCGTATCATTTCTTTTATTCTATTTTATTTCACATTTCGGTATTTTCCATTCGAGTTTTTATCAGTTTTGAGCAAGATTTCTCGTCCCGATTAACTCGAACCGAATAAATAAATAAATAACTCTAATTTACCATTGTGCCATTATAATTAATTTGGTTCCAATTTTACTGTTCACCTTCTTCCTCCTGTCTCTATCTCTGCACAAAACCAATATCACCTAAACCAAATCAGCCAACCACCACCACTGCCGGCCACCAGCCGCCCATCATAGCCACCACTGCCAAACGAACATCCCAGACCCACAACCTCGCTTCATCTCTCGGCCTCAATCACCATCCAGACATCACAAATCAAAAGCATCCATCGTCAATACAGCAATCCAACAAATCAAAAGCATCCAATACATATAAATACACAAACCCAACATCACCAAACAAGAAAACAAGAACAAGAAGAAGGAACGGTTGCAACGAAGAAGGAACGGATGCGTGAGGCTAGGGCACGAATGAGAAGAGAAGAAGAAGGAACAGCTGCAATGCAGAGGACAAAATTGGGTTTTTGAGAGTTTCATTAAACTCTCAACAGTAAAAACTCCATCGCGTGTTTTTGCTGGCTGGAGGTTTTGCCAATGGTCCAATTTCTCCCATTCCCTAAACCGGCAAAATGCTGGGTTGGCCACCCAAAAATAACAATTTTCATTTCAAGGATGGTGTTTACCAAACGGGTGTAATGTCATTTCACTATAGGAATGCTGGGTTGGGTACCCAACCCAGACTCCCAAACAGCATCAAAATTAACCACGTATCTTTTATTACTAACTACTAATATTTGACCATAGATAATGTGGGGTCCACCGCACGAACGCGTATTGAGGCCATGACATCAAAATCTCAGTCGTTTTATGATGCTTTATGACGTAATCCGATAACAAAGATATATAAGTTGAATTTTGATAATATTAAAATATTAGAATTTTATGTAATTCTACCTATAAAACTTGTATTTTTAATTAGAGTTGTATCAAGGCAAAAATGATTATTCAATTACACAAACAATCTAATTTTAGTTGGAAACTTATACTCCCTGTCAGTTTAATTAAACGTCGTTTTGACTTTAAGCACACATATTAAGAAAGCTGAATGACTCACTATTTGAGACAATTTCACCCATTACATTTTCTAGAACGTACGTTAAAGATGCTCGTACGTTCGAGAAAAAAATAAAGGGTGAAATAGTCTCAAACAGTAAGTCATTCGGCCTCCTTAATATGCGTGCCTAAAATTAAAACGACAGTTAATAAAACTAGGAGAGAGTATTTTTCACGATTTATTCGTACATTGGAAAAAAATTGAAGAAATATTGAGCATAAATTTTCAATTTTTGGTATGGGTATGTCATAATTTTTTTTAAAACTACAGATGACTAGGTCCTAACCAGGTTTGAGATTTTATATATATAACTTGTATTTAGTTTTCTTTTCGCATATGATTAATTTACATTTTCACTAAAAAATAGTCATCAGATTCCTATTTGTAAGGCAGTTTACGATCCAATTCAGTCTCATTCTTGGATAAAACTGTGGGACACCCGATTATTATAGTTCCTAAATTGGAGAACTGATTTGGACATAAACAAACGATCCAGTTCAGTTCGGTTTTATTTATTTCGGTTTGGTTTCGGTTTGATTCCGGTTCTAATTTATTATTATAAATATTAATAATATATATTTAAATAATAATATTTTTATAGTATCTATTTTTTTAAACATTATTACAATAATAAGGATCGAACACATGATCTTATGTCATGTAAATAATATGCACTAATCAACTAAACTACAACCTTGAATGCATATATTTTTCTAATTTACATATTATTATAAATATTATTTTGCATATAAATAAATAAATTAATTAAATATAGGCGCATGGTTCTGCTCCTAGTTCTGGTTCAACTTACCGAGTATGATATTTTTTAGAACTGAAATTAGACAAGTTTTTCAGTTTAAACCGATTTGGTTCAGAAATGACTAGTTTCAGTTCGGTTTTCGGTCCAAATCAATTTGGATTGAAATGTTTGTAATACCGCAGTGTTTGAAAGCAGTTTCGCCAACTAAAGGTGGAACCCGAGATTGTTCAAAATAATTTTTGGATTAGCTAATATTTGAACCAAAAGTAGCATGAAGAAAGCAGAGCAAAGCACAGCATTTTGAGCGGGTAAATTAATTAAGGATTAGCTAATTAATGTTGGGAATGTGAACCAAATGAAAACTAATCCGTCTCTGATCTGTAATCCACACGAAGCAATCTAATAATAATTCTTCATCATTTCTTGGTTTTAAGTATAGTAAAGTTGATTAAGGCAAGAACATCTCTTTGTCGGACTCTATGCTTATTAAGTAGGAGTAGTAATTGTTTCCGGCCCATGGATCCAGAGAAGAGATTAATACTATAATTTTAGCCCATTTTTCTTTTTTTTCTTTTTGCTAAAACCACAAATAAAAGGAGACAAGAGAGTAGTTATCTTGATTTTTGTAGTATTTGAAGGTAAATGGTAATAAAACCACAAATACAAACACTGAAAAGTGAAAACATTGAGAAAAATTGCTTTGAAAGATGCATCCATCCATGCCTCTCTCTCGTCTTGTCTTGCCAATTCCCATATTTTTAATTACTAATTACTACCCTAAATTTCCACATAAGGTCCTCATTTTCATGTTCTTCACCATTTGACTGCCTACAATCCCCATACATTTCAACTCAAATTCATCAAAACCAAGCAATACAAAATAAATTCAAGAACAAAAATAATAGTCAAAGTTTTAAATAACGAAAACAATTAACATAACAAAAATCGTAAAGAATAACGGTATAACGTAACGGTCGCCACCATCAATAACATCACACATGATTGAGGAAAACTAAACTCTAACAAAAATCCACACAATATATCAACTTTTATCCACTAATGAATTATTCCAATAAAATATAAGATTAATCTAATGATAACTACTCCACTTAGCCAAGAAATCAAAACAAAAAAAATGCTTTTTCTTTTTATCATTAGGTAAAAAATATCCAAAAAGACATCATAAAATTTTATTTTCTACTAGTAAAATCCCATTATTTACTTTTCTAAATATTATGTGTATCACTTAAAAAGAAGAAGAAGAAGATAGGAGGAGTAAGTGGTGGCGCGCATTTGGGCAAGTGGGAAAGGGTGGAGTCAAATCGGGTGGACCAAAAAGCCCACCCACCAAAACGGCGACAGAAATGGGGTCGCACCCGCACGTGGGTTTTGGTCCAGGATCCTTTGTCCACGTGTGGATGTTTTGTTGAACTTATAAATAAATAAAAAACCCTTTGTTTCTTAATTTTAATTAATACACTATTTCATTATTGAATAAACCACAATCTTTTAAGTGAAATAGTGTCTTATTATTATGATGTTTATGGATTGTGCAAGGAAATTATAAAAAAAATTATTTTACAATTAAAAATCAAACATACTGCAATAAAATTAGTACTACAAAAGATGAATTATTAGTGACGAGATCGATACAAACTGTACAGGTCGCTAAAAATGACAAACGGCTATAGTTTATAAAGAGAAATTATAGCCAGGCACCTAAGCTCTCCTATGATATTTTATGGGCTGTAAACTAGGGATTGTCAATGCTGTCTCTAGTTCCATTTCCTCTGCATTTATCTATCAACAATTGCTGCAACAGTCAAACACATATCGTCATGTTCTTAGGAATTTGCTTTGCTGATCCCAATTCCGACCTCTATCTGGATTACCTTAATTGTTAGTAGAGTCACCACTTCATTAACGGTCCAACAAAATTCGAACAAAATTAATCTCAATTGAAAAAATATCCGAAACAAATAAAATAAAATAAAAAATCACTCTTTCTATCATTAACCAAATGAAATGAGTTTTATGGGAGAAGGAGAAAAGAAGATATGGTCTTTAAAGATCACTGTCTATTAAAAGTTTAAAACTCAGCACCAAACAGCTAGTTACTACTAACAAATACTAGAAATTAGTATTACACTCAGAAGTGAAGGGTTTCAGATTAACAAGAAAACGAATTTAGGCAAATTCACTTGAATAAAACAAAACTAGTCTTATGTCCTGTTTGTTTGTTTCTCCTCCCAACTACATACATAAGCTTAAACAACTGAAAACTCTTCAACATCTATTTAGAAAAATCTAATATGCCTTCCTCCACATCACGCAAATATGCTCAACGGACTGGTCTTGTTTGAAGCCTCTATTCCATTCTCCGCGTTCCTCATCCCGGTGATCCATGTCCTGCAACATAAAACATTGTCGAGTTTGGTTAACGAAAAAAGAGGTTTGAAACTCCAAACATCGATTAGAACTCAAGTCGAGTGGTGTGTGTGTATAACATTGTATGTGTAAAGGTCAAATTTTGTAAAAGCAACCGTTCCTTAGAATCACGACTAAGAAGGGACACATTGAAAGCAAGAACTATGACTCTAAATTCATACAATTATTCCCACTAAATATATAAAACCTTTTACGATCGCTCTTACCTTCCAATATTGCCAGTAGTAGTTGGATTCATCCGGATGGTGAGTTGTTTAGCAGTTTTGACAAAAACACTAAATTCCAACAAGAAAAGAGGTAAATAACTGTGTCAGTATAAAACCAAAGAACAACAAATTTGAAATCGAGGCAATGTTGTTCTTATAGAGGCAGAATACAAGTTTTGCATGGAGAAAGTGACAAACAAATTTCCATTATTTTTCAGAAAGTAATACCTGAATGGTTCAACTCCGGTCTGTTTAACAGCATCTGTCGCATCTCGGTAGAGTACACGACCCAGTATCTCTGATCTATCCATGCCAAACATATTGGCCAGCCTCCTGTGCAACTCATCATAAGAGCCTAGAACAGAGAGGTCGATAGTCTGGCCAACATCCTCCGACTCGATGAATACCTTGCAGTGATCAGCATCCACGCCTGAATTAGAAATGTAGAGACTCTGGTGCCATGAAAACCCAGTATCATGAGACTTTTCTGGAAGCATATGTTTCTCAGGTGCAGATCCCAACACATTTGGATTTTTTTCTATGTTGGGATTTTTGTTCGACAAGTTTCTTGCAGTAAGAACTTGTGATACAGTCTCATTGGAACAGCTACAAGATATCTGCTGCTCGGTGAGTATTGGTTGACCAAAGAGTAAAAAATGGTGTTTCTTTGGATTATCAGATTTATCCAATTTTGGACTAGAGTTCCCCATAGTTAACAAGCAAGACAAATTGTCACTGCTGTTTGTGTGGCCTGTCCTGAAATTTTCAGCAATTTTAGAATCTGGATTGAGTCGCTGAAGACCGGACAGAAACAGCCCTGGCTGCAGTTTGTTGTTAAACTGGAGATCTGATAAAGCTATTCCAAATTGAGCATGCCTGGCTCCCTGTATGCCTGCAGGAGTGTTATCAGAAAGACAACACATGGGACTGCTGGGCCCGAGGGGGTTGCCTGAAAAAGATGGCAATTGAAATTGACCATCAAACGGAAAGTCCAAGTATTGCGGGACTCGCAACTTCTTTCTTGGTGGTGAAAAGGGTGACAGGTGGATGACTGGCATATTTGATACCAATTCAACCAACCATGGATTGATACGCTTCACATTCTGTAGTAAATCCGGCTCATCCCATGTCACCTGCAACAGGATATGTAAAGATAGGTAAGGAAGACAGATGACTGAAGTAACATAAAATCAAGACACTTTCTGACTGAAAGTAAGAGCAAGAAGATCAAAGTCTTAAAAATGGGATAATCTAGAAATTAACAATCGTCACGGTGGAATCCAGGAAAGGGAATACTCAAAAGCTAGATCCAGTAACTTCAAGGAAAACACCACAATTAGTGCATCATTTGTGGAGTACTTGTTGATAAGGACATCATTTATAGAAGATTGGGGGTCAGATACTCGTATCTATTTCAACGTAAGACTTGCTTTTAATCACAGGACAAAACTTTCCTTCTGGAAAGAGCATCCATTACATGTAAGCTCATAACAGCAGAAGACCCTAATCTAACCTTGTAAAACAGTAAAATGATGAGGACCAAATCAACGAAGAAAAGTGTGACACATCCTTTCAGCATTTTGTACAAGTAATAACCATACGCAGATTTCACTAATTTCAACTCATCAAAAACTTACAATTATGATAGCAACTGTTCCGTTCATCTAAAAATGCATTATCACTTGTGTGATGTAGCCATTAGTTTTATCAAGAAGACTTGGCAGTTAACGTCAACAAATATAATACTAGAAACCTGTTTGAATAAACAAATGACTGGATTTCAGGCAACAATGTTACTATATCCTAGGCAGAAAAGGCAATTGGAAAGAAAGATAAGGAAGCATGTTTGAATGTAGATATGGCACCAATAGCAGCAAATCAGCATACTTTAGCTTGGTATAACTTTGAACAAATAGGCAAATATAACCAATTACTACAACTCTACAACTTGCAATTAAGAGGTCTGAAAAGCCAACTTCCATTGCCCTCCATAGTGAGCTACTCAACCATACTTTAGCTCTGGTTGCTTAACAAACTATAGATAACTGAGCCTCATAGGAGGTTTGAATAGCTTCCGAAACAACATCAAAACATGAGTATCAGCTAAAAAGGTAACTTAAGAACTACTCTAATAAATTACAACACAAGGAAGCACGAGAAAGTATTGGCAACAGAAACAAGCTTCAAACCTGGAGAAGCCTCCATGGAGAATTTGGCCAGCGAATGGGATCAGCAACCTGGACAGATGACACAGTCCCCATGAACCAGCTAATCCGTGAAGAATCCTCTGTTTCAAAAGCCATCTTAAACCTCATTCCAGAACACCAGTTAATCCTCATCGCTGCCCTCACTGAACAAGCCTTAACACAAAACTCTGGCGTGCTAGCCCGCGGATAATAAACAACCTCGAAAGGTTGTCCACTCGCAGCACGCCCCACTGCCTCCAAGACCTCTTCAGAGCTCACTCTACCCATCCCTTTCAATCCTCCGTTTTTAGTTGACTTGTTGTCATCTTCCTTCAGAAAAAGTGAAAAACCACCATATGTGCTGTTATTAAGACAATTCAAGTTGGCATTCCATCCAGAACATTCAAGTCCATTCCCAACACCAACACCGCGCTTGGCCCGGCGTATCCCAACACAAAGGTCACCATTTTGAGCCCTTAAGAACACAATTGAATCCCCAGCAACCAGTTTCTTCTGGTTCACAAATGTACTCCAACCAGTAGTCAACAAATGCCTCCTTGGTGTTCCTCTATAGATATGCCTAAACTTCCACACCTCACCTTGCACATCCTTAGCAATCACCATTTGAACCGGTGGGTCAGCTGAGTAATCCAGTCGTGGAAAAATCGTCTCTGCACAGTATCTTGGGACTGAAAACCCCCCTCCATTGTTAGCATCAGATTGAGTCAGAGTCTTGGCAAAAGAAGATGGCTTCTCCGGATTGTTACTACCAGCAGCATCAGTTCCATTAACACCAATCTCACCAGAGAAATCAATTTCATTACTTGGCAAAGGGATGAGGCCAATCTTGGCATAGACTTCGTCGGTCTCCTGGTCAGCAAGGAATTTAACGGCGGAGACGCGGCAGAGGATGAGAGGAGGGATGGCCCGGCGCGGCAAAGATGAGAAATCAACGGCGGATTCAGAGTGTTCAGCATGGCCTTGAGGAAAGTAGAAGACTTTGGAGTTCACAGAAGGGATCTGTACCATGCTCCCAGCACAAGCATGCCATAGCTGTGGATCCAACCCATTCTCCATATCTTTCATTGCTTCAAAACTACACAAAGAGAACCCAGAAAACAAAAAAATGGAGAAGGTTAAGCAAAAGCCAAAGAGAGGCCTGTTAAATTAACTTGAAAGGGATGAAGGAGTAGAGAAATGATTAAAAAAGATTGAAAAGAAAGAAACCCAGTTCATTAATTGCAAGATAGAAACAGTACAAATTTGAAATTTTACCTGGAGAAATGGAACAGTGGTGGGTTGTCACTTCAAATTTGGTAATAAAGTTGAAGACTTTGCAGGTAATTTATGGATCAAGTTTCAGCCAGGCATTTGAACACATTGAAAAAAGCTTCAAACTTTATGCAAAATTCACTGTATTGCTTGAAAGGAAGAGAAAGGGTATCTTTGATTTTTCGTCTTTTGGTTTGGTTCTTTGTTTGCTGCTGCTTCTTCTCTTCTTAATCTCTGGTTTTGTTTAGTAGTAATAAAAGTAATAAAATAAAAAGGTCTTTACCAGTTGCAGAATTTTTGAGGTACGTGACAAAGAAAGTTGCAGGCAGAGACAGGGGGAAAAACAGAGGAGGGAGACATTTAATCAGCCGATCAGATGGCAGAAGAAGCAACAGGAGAAGACCACCATTGCCTTTGCCTGAGCATCATCTGATTTCTGACCTTTTCTCTTTCTTTTCTCTCTTCCTTAAATTAACTTTCACTCCAGTCCTCTCCTCTCCATTACACTCCAAAGCAACAGCTTTTCTAAAAAGTATCTTTCTCTCCACTATTCTCTATTCTCTCTATTCCTTTCAGCTTTTGTTGTTTTTTCTTCTATCGTCAGATCTTAAACCCAATTCTTCTCATCTCTCTCTCTCTCTCTCTCTCTCTCTCCAACCCAACAACACATAAAAGTAATCTCTAAGAAAGGAAAATCATTTTAATTTGTTTAATTATTTCATTAATATGTAGTACTAATTATCGATTCTTCTTTTTTTATTGGATGGACTACATAATTCATTTTAAGCAAGGACAATCATCCTAATTTTTAATTGATTATTGTTGTTTCTCTACTTTTAATTAATCTATTTGAGGGGGTTTTCTTTTACTCCTTCTGTTTCCAATTAACTGTCACTTTCTTATTGATTCTTACTGTTCATAATATTTGTCATTTTATTTTTTTCGAAACATATATTTTGTGCAAATGATAATTTTTTTTTATGCATCAACCCAATTTGATAATGGTATGGTAATTTGAGTAGAAATTAAGAGTGAAAATGAAACAATGTGGAACAAAATAAAATCAAAGATTCCTATAGATTTTTACTATTTTAAAACTTCGTTTCATTCGAAACGGAGGGAGTATATCATTAGGTTTGTGTACTCTTAAAAAATATATAATTTTAAATAATTCTTTTCAAGATAGGCCATCCAATAAAAAATGCAAAAGAGACCAGTTCTGCTGTCACTCAAATAAAAACTAGACCACCACACCATTATTACCAAAATTTAAAAGCTTATAATTAAAAAGAAGTGTCCCCTTACAACTTAACTATGAAACTAAATTCCAACCACTAAATAGTTACGATATTTAATTAATTAGTGTCAAATTCGTGCGTTACGTAAATAGTAGTATATATTGTAAAAAAAAAATTACTTTTTTGAATATACAACTACATATTATAAAAAAATTATATTGGTAACGTAAAATTATCACAAAATACGAAAAATATAAAAGAACTCTTTTTTAAAGATATTGAAAGAAACGTACCAATGACTCGATATTGAAGAACATATTTTTCTAGTAAAATAATATGATGGCACTTGTGTATTTATAACATAAAACATAAAATGTTATGGTTATTCCATTTGCGGTATATAAGTGCTTCAACTTTAGACAACAAAGTGGTTAATGAATGTTAGAAATGATAAAAGGAACGAATAATTGTACAACTATTGGGGTATTTATACTACAAGAGTATGTACACATAAGGAAGAGTATAAGTGACTAGCTATAAGTTAGCAACGACTAGCATAACTAGAGGGATTATAATTGGAGGAAATCATGTGTAATAATATGTAAATATATCAACATCCCCCCTTAAACTCAAGGTGGCAAATTGGATGATAACTTGAGTTTAGAAAGTAAGTCTTGAAATCGGCGGGCAGAATGACACTTGGTGAAGATGTCAACAATTTGATAAATGGAGGAAGTGAAGTGTAATTGAAGAGTCCCTTTCTAAAGATGATGACGAACAAAGTGACAATCAATCTCGATATGTTTTGTTCGTTCATGAAAGACATCGTTGTGGGCGATCTGGATTGCACTGTGACTATCACAATAAAGATGAGTAGTTTGAGATTGAGGAACTCTCATATCAACTAAGAGCCATCGAAGCCAAATCAATTGGGATGCGGTGTCTGCAAGTGCTCAATATTCGACTTCAGTACTAGAGCGAGCAACAACTGTTAGTTTCTTACTACGCCATGATACGAGTGAGTCACCAAGAAAGAAACAATATCCAGTAGTGGATCGTCAATCAGTTGGATCATCTGCCCAATCAGCATCAGAGTAGGCTTGCAACTGCAAGGTAGAGTGAGATGAAAAATGAAGGCCATGAAAGATGGTGCCTTTGACATAGTGTAGGACGCGAAGCACAACGACAAAATGACCAGATCGAGGAGTAACCATAAACTGACTGAGAAGGTGCACGACATAAGAAATATCGGGACGAGTGACTGTGAGGTAGATGAGACTTCCAACAGGTTGGCGATAAAAGGGTGACATCAGAAAGAAGTTCCTCATCATTTGGGCAAAATTTGATATTGGATTCAAGAGGAGTATCTGCAATTTTGCTATCAGAAATGTCAGCTCGAGACAACAGGTTAGATGCATATTTTGCTTGAGATAAAAAATAACCATCATAACATTTTGTTATCTCAATTCTGAGAAAATATCCGAGATTCTCCAAATCTTTCATCTCAAATTGTTGACTCAGGGAGGATTTGAGCTCACAAATACCAGAGATATCATCTCTAGTGATGATCATATCATCTACATAAAGAAGTAGAATGATGGTGCCCTTATCTGATTTCTGCATAAATAAGGTAGAATCGTGAGAGCCGGATGAGAAGCCAAGACGGTGAATGACATTGCTGAATTTTGAAAAACAAGCTTATGGAGCTTGTTTAAGGCCATACAATACCTTACGAAGTTTGCAAACTTTGTTGGAAGAGAGATTCAATCCAGGCGGAGGTTGCATGTAGACTTCTTCTTGAAGATCCCCATTTAAGAAGATATTTTTTACATCCATTTGTGAGATAGACCATTTGAGTGAAGCAACAATAATAATAAGGGTTCCAATGGTGGTGATGCGAGCAACGGGAGTGAAAGTCTCATAATCGATGCCATATTCCTGTATATATCCTTTGGCTACTAATCGTGCTTTGAATCGTTCAATCCTTCCATTGGACCTAGTTTTGATTTTGTAGATCCATTTGCATCCCACCATTGTTTTTCCTACAGGAAGATCAACAATATCCCATGTGCTATTTTTTTGTAGTGCATTTAGTTTTTCTTGCATTGCTTCCTGCCAAAGAGGATCAGAAGAGGCCTCGCGAAAAGAGCAAGGTTCATGCAATGTAGCCAAGGCATATTAAAGATGAAAATATTGAAGTCTAGTAGAGGGAACACGAGTTCTAGTTGGATAACGAGAGCTCGTAGAAGATTCAGTACTTGAATTTTGTACCTCATTGTCATGTGGAAGTTATAGGTTACTAGATGGACTTGGGGAATTTGTAGGCACATTTAAAGTATCACTATTAGCCATGCTGGAAGACTCAGGAAATAGTTCAACAGAATGATTTGTAAAAAATTGATTGACATGATAGACAAGAACATGAAAGGAAAAGATTTTTGAAAAATATGTATTCTCCCAAAAAATCACATGTCGAGATATGCGAAGTCATTGACTGACTGGATCATAACAACGATAACCTTTATGATTAATCTCATAGCCAAGAAAATAACATAATCATGATCGAGGTTCAAGTTTGTTGTGTTCGTGTGATTGGAGCAAGACAAAACATGCACATCCAAAAGTCCGAAGGTTAGAGTAAGAGGGAAGTTTCCCAAATAATTTCTTATATGGTGTATGATTATGAAGGACAGAAGAAGGAACTATGTTGATTGTATAAACAACTATTAGAGCAGCTTCTCCCCAAAATTGATCAGGAATAGATGCGACAGTGAGTAATGTTCGAACGGTGTCAAGTATATGTCTATGCTTATGTTCTGCTCGACTGATAGCATGTTTTTATGCACGATTTTCTCCCCATTTTCTCACCCATTTAAGGCATGATTCTGCTAAATTACCCTTGTTTTCATTACTTTTGCAGATTTAGGCCTAAAATGGGAGTTTATGCGAAAAGATGCATTTTTGGGGCATTTTGTGCAGTTTTGAGCTTCAAGACCCAGAGTTGAGGTCCCGAGTCCAAAGCAGCGTTCAAGGTCCCGAATCGGATTCTCCATTCAGGCCCCCGAAGGGCGAAGAATGACATTTCCACGTGTCATCTCGCCAGAGCTTCCATGTGCCTCCTCTGACACTGTTCCTGCAGTCTGCACTGACCACCAAATACCTACCGCCCTGACCAAGTCAGCCCTTGAGCCCAATCCAGACCTGCCCAAAGCTGGAAAAATCAGACAGCTTTATGCTTTTTTAGCTTTGTGCTTTAAGGAGCATGGATCCATTTTTTTAGGCTTTCAATTAATGCATTTTGTCCCTAGTTTTTGGCAGTAGATATTTTGTGATTGGAGCTCTACTATATAAAGGGCATCCAAGAATAGTTTAGTCACTTCTTCCTAATCTTAGGATCACCTAGCATAATTTAGAAAATAGTTTAGACTTCTCTCTAGTTTCTCTCTCTAGTTCTTGTTAGCATCTCCAACCTTGCCGTCGGGCTTCAAACGAATTTTAGTAACAAAGTCTTCTTCCCTTAATCTATTTACTTACTTGTTATGCTTTCTTCAATTATTATTTGTTCATCTTCAAGTATGAGTAGCTAAATCTCTAGTTCTTAGCAAGGGTTATTCAAGGGTTGTAATGACAGATTCGAGGCCTTCATGTGCTTAATATCTTCTTGATACCATATTCAATTGCTTACCGTTTTAATTACATCTTTGTATGATTTAATTTGAGGCTTGATCAACTGATAATTATCTCATGCGAATGCTGCCATTTGTGTAATGAATACGGAAGGAAAATTGCATGAAACAAATAGGCGTCTGTTTAGTCTTGACTGTGTCAAAGTGGTCTCGAATAGATAGGGTGTGTAATTGATTAGAGCGAGGTCACGAGCCAGACAAACTGAGGGACTTTTAGCTCTAGATCTGTCTTTTCTTATCTTCATGGGCAGTTTGAGTATGACCCTCCCGCATTCGTGCTGATAACGCGCTTGTCGAGGGCACGATCAAACAAATTATTACAACTTATCACATGCAACAAAATAGATTGAAGACAGTGGCAAGAGGATCGATCCACAGAGATTGGTGAAGACTTACACTAGACAAGGCCAGATTATAAAATAAAACAATAAAAGAAACAAAACAGAATTCAAGGTCTTGAATGGATTCAAGGTCTTGAATGTATTCGGGGGCAAGGCACAAAAAGTAACAATCAGGGGGGGTTTTACTTGACCAAACGAGTTGGTCAAGAGAGATTTGGAGCTAACAAGTTTATCTAAGAAAGCAAGGTTCGGGGTCCCGAATGTCACGTTCGAGGTCCCGAATGGTAAAATAAAGCAAGTCAGTAACAGATGTAGAAATAACAACACAGGGGTGAAATAGAACAAGGGTGAAATAAGTGCAGAATAATCAGATGGGGAAAGGTTCTCAGCGAAGGCGTTCTTGGGTTGCGTTCGGGACCAGATCGTCATCGACTCAAGGGTATTTCATTCAAGACGTCATAGAAATGACATGGGGACCAGATTCCTCGGATATCCCCTACTTTTCTCTTAAGAGAAACTACCCCCCGTTTCCACTCATGAGGTAGTCTTGACAGTTCGTCATCCCTCCAGGCACGAATGCGGGAGGGTCATACTCAAACTGCCCATGAAGCTAAGAAAAGACAGATCTAGGGCTAAAAATCCCTCAGTTTGTCAGGCTCGTGACCTAGCCCTAATCAACTACCCACCCTATCTATTCGAGACCACTGTGACACAGTCAAGACTAAACAGGTGCCTACTTGGTTCATGCAATTTTCCTTCCGTATTCATCACATAAATGGCAGCATTTACACAAGATAATTATCAGCTGATCAGACCTCAAATTAAATCATGCAAAGATGTAATTAAAATGATGAATAGTTGAATATAGCATCAAGAATGTATTAAGCACATTAAGGCCTCGAATCTGCCCTTGCAACCCTTGAATCAGCCTTGCCAAGAACTAAAGATTTAGCTACTCATGCTTAAAGATGAACAAATAACAATTAAAGAAAGCATAACAAGTAAATAAATAGATGAAGGGAAGAAAACTTGTTACTAAAATCCGTTTGAAGCCCGGCGGCAAGAGTTGAGGATGCTAACAAGACTAGAGAGATAAACTAGAGAGAAGTCTAAGAAAACTAAAACTACATGATCATGGATAATCCAAGATATCCTAAACTACTCTTAGATGCCCTTTATATAGTAGAGCTCTAAGCACAAAATATCTTCAGCCTAAAACTAGGGACAAAATGCATTAATTGAAAGCCTAAGAAAGTGGATCCATGCTCCTTAAAGCACAAAGCTGAAAAAGCATAAAGCTGTCTGATTTTTCCAGCTTTGGGCAGGTCTGGACTGGGCTCAAGGGCTGACTTGGTCAGAGCAGTAGGTATTTGGTGGTCAGTGTAGACTGCAGGAACAGTGTCAGAGGAGGCACATGGAAGCTCTGGCGAGATGACACGTGGAAATGTCATTCTTCGTCCTTCGGGGTCCCGAATGGTGAATCCGATTCGGGACCTTGAACGCTGGTTCGGACTCGGGACCTCGACTCTGGGTCTTGAAGCTCAAAACTACACAAAATGCCCCAAAAATGCATCTTTTCGCATAAACTCCCATTTTAGGCCTATATCTGCAAAAGTAATGAAAACAAGGGTAAATTAGCAGAATCATGCTTTAAATGGGTGAGAAAATGGGGAGAAAATCGTGCATAAAAACATGCTATCAAATAATCCCCACACTGCCCAATGCTCGCCCTCGAGCATTCACAAAATTTAAAACAGTCCCAAAACAGAACAGACACTCCAAACCATAGCACAGAGAATAAGCATGCTTGTTAAGATTCAGGACCTCGAATGAAAACCGACTTCGCCTAGATACACCTGCATCAAATCAGAAGGATAACGACCCTTGAGAAGAGACTTTTCCACATCAGCCTATTCACCAGCAGTCCTCACATGGATCGGTGTTTGCACTCATGCTCGTGAACAAGGTTAGGTGTTTAAACACTCAAGTATGCAAGAAACGTAGCACAAAACCAAGTTTGCAAGTCAATCCGAGTATATTAGACACATGCATAGGCAATCTAGCAATCAAAAGACTTCGCATCGAGGGCAAGAAGGGGAAGCAAAGAAAATAAATGACAAGAGGAAATGGAAGAAGCATAATGAGAAGAAAAGGTGGAGAAGAGGGATAGTAAGGAAGTGAAATGAGAAGGTGGTGAAACCAACTCAAACCTGGAACGCTCCCTTGGCAGAAGGAATCAAGATGGTGAGACAATGTTGCTGAGGGCGAAAGATAGACTAGGCTTTTCTTCTTCGAGGGGGGGTCCTTGCCTTCATTCGGGACCTAGGCTCGGGACCTTGAATGGATGCTGGCTGTTGATTTTCCTCTTCTTGGCTTTCAAGGTTCGGTCTTGCTCTTTTCTCTCACAATCCCTGTGTTCGACCCTGACTACCACTGTACACTTTATCTCTTGTGCACACACGTTTTCAGGCACTATAAATCTCTATTTAACTGACGATCAAATTGGCGCCGTTGCCGGGGATTGTTTCAAAACTGATTTAATTTTCTTGTTTGTATGACCAGGAGATCTGCACCCGAATTACTGCCCCTTGATCACGAGCTAGGAAGAACTGAACGAGGACTTCGACGGCTGGCACGAGGAAATTCCAATCCTTGTGTTCGGGACCTCGAACGTCTTTTTGACCTAGAAGACTATCCATACCCCGAGAACTTACCCCCGGTCCATCCAGAAGGACCTGACATGGATAATCACGGCCCTAAAGGGAATAATGTTCCACCACTCCCCCCACCGATCCAGAGCATCGATGAGTTCAATGTTGCCCCCGAGGCCCCGACTAGTTGCATTGTATGGCCAGTGGTCCCGACGACTGGGAACTCAAGTCTGCAACCATGCATCATCTGCCCCTCTTCCGAGGATTGGCCAAGGAGAATCCCCATCGCCACCTCCAGCAGCTACACTCCATTTGCGACGCCATGAAGCCCCACAACGTTACTGTCGAGCATGCCAAGCTTCGTGCCTTTATGTGGTCCCTCAAGGACGACGCTCTTGACTGGTTCTATGACTTGCAGCCGCAATCCATCAATTCATGGGCCGAGATGTCCAAGGCTTTCACGGACAAATACTATCCCGTGTCTATAGCAATGGTAACCCGAAAGCAGCTCGTGTCCATCCTCCAAAAAGACTCGGAAGATCTTGAGCAATACTATAAGCGGTTTAAAAAGATGCAAGCTCTATGCCCCTCGCATAATCTGTCCGAACACGCCCTCATGCAATACTTTTGTGAAGGACTCAATGGTCGGGACAAGGCCTTGTTGAACGCTGCTGCTAATGGATCCATTACTAGACTTACTCTGGCTGCTGCCAAGGACACTATTGAGCTCTTGGCCAAGAACAACCTCCAACTTAACAATTCCACTAGCGTTCAAGACGCCTGATCAGCTGCCATGGAGAACCAATTAGCTGCCATCACAGGGATGCTGCAGAATATGGCTTCGGGACAACCAGTCCAGCTCAAGGCCTGTCAAATCTGCCAACTTTCGGACCATCCTACTGATGCTTGCCCATTTATTCCTGAAGAAATGCCCGTCAATGCAACAGGAGGATTCAATGCCCCGTATAGCCAACACCACAATCAAGGCTGGAAGCAACCTAACTATGGGTGGAACAACAACCAGCAAGCCGGACCCAACCATCAATATGGGCAGAATCCATACGGAAATCACCCCCCTCCTTTCAACATGCAAACTTTCAAGCCCAGACTTAATTTTCAGAATTATCAATATCAGAGGCAACCTCCTCCGGACCAGAACTTCACCATGCAAGCGCCCCCGAATGAGGAATCCTCCCCCGATAAGAAGAAAATCACGGAGCTGGAAAAATAGATTCGGACCCTTATGGCCGAAATGAAGGAAGTGAAGAATGGAGGGAGATTTCCAGGGCAGACGGAACCTAACCCGAAGCATGAGGCGTGTGCCATGAACCTCCGCAGTGGTCTCAAAATCCCTTCTCGTGTCCATCAAGACCCCGAGCCTGCAAAAGACATCCCAGCCCCCGAGGCTGAGACTGCCGTTCCAGTCCCCGAATGTGAACCGCCTACCGAACAACCCAAGAAATCTCGATTTGGCGACGCAGCTCTAGACCACTTCTTCTCCAGCAAGAAGTCACGATGTAAAAACAAACAGCCCGTTGAGGAAGAAGAATTCTCCCAGGAATTCATAAACAAAGTCTTCGAACCCCCGTTCCCCCAGCGGCTGATCAAAAAGAAGAAAGAAGAGGACGATCGGGACATCTTTGAGATGTTTAGCAAGGTCGTCATCAATATTCCGCTCCTCAAGGCCATTAAAAACATGGCTCGCTACGCCAAGTTCTTGAAACAGCTTTGCACCAACAAGAACAAGTTCACCGAGGTGAATTGAATTAGTATGGGAGCTAATTTGTCCGCCTATATCCAGCGCAAAATTCCACCCAAGTGCAAGGACCAGGGCATGTTCACGGTCCCGTGCAGGATCGGGACCATCGATATCGGGAAGGCAATGTGCGATTTGGGAGCTGGAATTAATGTTATGCCCTTGACCATTTACAACAGTCTCGGACTCGGACCCTTGAAAGAAACCACGTTTGTCATCCAACTTGCAGACCACTCGGTGGTATACCCCAAAGGCATAATCGCAGATGTTCTTGTTCAAGTGGGTGAATTCCTATTTCCAGCGGACTTCTATGTTATCTCCATGGAAAATCCCACGAACACCAAGGCTTCAGATCTACTCTTGGGACGCCCTTTCTTGGCCACTGCCCGCGCAAAGATTGACTGCTATGAGGCCTCTATCTCCCTCGAATTCGATGGGGAAATCATCCGTTTCAACATGCTAGATTCCATGAAGTACCCCCCGAATTTTCGAGTGTCAATTTTATTGACGTAATAGACCCCCTAGTGGAGAATATTGCTGAGCTGAATTCTATTGAGCCCTTGGACCTGATCCTGGATCAAAGCCTCACTCCCGAATCATTGCAGGAGATGACATCGTCCATTGAGGTTCCCGCCGAATTAATCATGGTTACAACAGCCCTCGAAGCAAATACTGTCTTAGCAGTCGAGCCCCCGAGCGAGTCCCCCGAATGTGTAGATCATAAGCGACTCCCCCCTTCTCTGGTACAAGCTCCAGACCTTGAACTCAAGGCACTGCCCTCACACTTGAAGTATGCTTACCTCGGGGAGAGAGAATCCCTCCCAGTTATAATTTCCAACAAGCTGGAAGTGGATCAAGAGATTGAGCTAGTGAACCTCCTCAAGAGCTTTAAGAAGGCCATCGGTTGGACGATTGCCGACATCAAGGGTTTGTCGCCATCCTTGTGCACACACCGTATACATCTCGAAGAAGACTCCAAGACAATCAGAAAGCCTCAAAGGCGTTTGAACCCCCCATGATGGAGGTAGTTAAGAAGGAGGTCCTGAAGCTGCTCGATGCCGGGGTTATTTACCCCATCTCTGATTCTCCGTGGGTTAGCCCCGTTCAGGTGGTCCCGAAGAAAACATGCATCACCATCATTCCAGGTCCCGAGGGTCTGCCAATCCCCTCCCGAATCCAGAATGGCTGGCGTGTATGCATCGACTACCGACGCTTGAATGAAGCCACCCGAAAAGATCACTTCCCACTGCCCTTCATAGATCAAATGCTAGAGCGCCTTGTGGGCAAGATGCATTATTGCTGCCTGGATAGGTATTCGGGATTCCACCAGATTCCAGTAGCCCTTGAAGACTAGGAGAAGACCACTTTCACATGCCCATTCGGGACCTTTGCTTATAGACGCATGCCCTTCGGGTTATGCAATGCTCCGGCTACATTCCAGAGGTGCATGGTCAGCATCTTTTCGGAATTTGTGGAAGAATGCATCGAGGTATTCATGGACGACTTCACGGTTTATGGTAATTCCTTTTCCGAATGCCTCTCGAACTTAAAGAAAATTCTGCAAAGATGTGTTGAAACTAACCTTGTGCTTAATTTTGAAAAATGTCATTTCATGGTTGACCAAGGGCTTATCTTGGGCCACATCGTGTCCCGAAAGGGTATCGAAGTGGACAAGGCTAAAATCCAAGCTATCAAGACCTTGCCTTACCCCTCGAATATTTGAGATGTGCTTTCTTTTCTTGGTCATGCAGGATTTTACAGGAGGTTCATCAAGGACTTCTCCAAGATAGCCCAGCCAATGTGCCAGCTGTTACACAAGGATGTGGACTTCATATTTGATGAAAAATGCAAGACGGCTTTCGAGACCTTGAAAGCCAAGCTCATTTCTGCTCCTATCATTCGAGCCCACGACTGGACTCTCTCCTTTGAGATCATGTGCGATGCAAGCAACCAGGCTTTGGGAGCTGTTCTGGGTCAGAAGAAAGACAAGGAGACGTACGTCATCTACTATGCCTCCAAGTTGTTGGATCCAGCCCAACAAAACTATACGACGACAGAGAAAGAGCTTTTAGCAATTGTCTATGCCCTTGACAAATTTCGGCAGTACCTCTTGGGCACTGAAGTGATTGTGTACTCTGATCATTCCGCCCTTCGATGCCTGCTCAAGAAAATCGATGCGAAGCCTAGGCTTATCCGTTGGATCCTCCTACTTCAAGAGTTCAACCTTGCTATCAAGGACAAAAAGGGGACCGAGAATTGCGTAGCAGACCACCTCAGTAGGCTCCCGAACCAAGAAGACGACTCCCAAGTAGCCATTCGGGAGACTTTCCCAGATGAGCATTTGTGCTTAGTTGACACCGCAAAGTTCCCTTGGTTCACAGACATAGCAAATTTTTGTGCCACTGGTGCGCTTCCAGTCAAGGCCTCGAGTGCGGAACACAACCGGATCCGCAAGCAAGCCAAGTTCTATGTTTGGGACAACCCTTACTTATGGAAGCACTGTTCAGACCAGATCGTTAGGCGCTGTGTCACCATGGATGAGGTCCCATCAATCCTCAAGTTCTGTCATTCGACAACGGAAGGGGGATATTTTGCTGCAAAGAAAACCGCACTCAAGGTCCTGGAAGCCGGTCTTTATTGGCCCTCAATCTTCAAGGACAGTTATCTATTCTGCGCAACCTGCCCTCGATGCCAAGCCATGGGAAACATCGGAGCTAGAAACCAAATGCCCTTGACCAGTATCCTTGCGTGCGAAATCTTCGATATTTGGGGCATTGACTTCATGGGACCATTCCCGAATTCATTCGGGCATACATACATCCTGCTCGCAGTGGACTATGTCTCTAAATGGATTGAAGCCAAGGCCACCAAAATAGACGATTCACGGGTGGTTGCTGATTTTCTCTGGACCCACATCTTTAACCGATTCGGGACCCCTCGAGCTCTCATCAGTGATCGGTGGACTCATTTTTGCAATTGGACAGTCACTTCATTACTTAATAAGTATGGAGTGACTCACCGAGTATCCACAGCTTACCACCCCCAAACCAATGGGCAAATTGAGGTCTCGAATCGGGAGATCAAGGCTATTCTCGAGAAGACCGTGAATCAGTCAAGAAAAGACTGGAGTCTCAAACTGGGAGACGCGCTATGGGCCTATCGTACTGCATTCAAGACCCCGATCGGCATGACGCCATATCGGTTGGTCTACGGCAAGCCGTGTCATCTTCCAGTCGAGATAGAACACAAGGCCTTTTGGGCAATCAAGAAGGTCAACATGGACTTAAACTTGGTAGGGAAAGACCGATGTTTGCAAATACAAGAGCTTGAAGAACTTCAGGGGGATGCCTATGAAAATTCAATGATCTAGAAGGGCAAGACCAAGGCCCATCATGACAAACATCTCGTAGTCAAGAACTTCACTATTAGGCAGAAAGTTTTGCTATACAACTCAAGACTACGGATTTTCTCGGGAAAGCTCAAGTCCAAATGGACGGGACCATATCAAATCACAGCAGTGTTTGATCATGGGGCTATTGAAATCCAGAATCTGAACAATGGGGAGTCATTCAAGGTGAACGGTCATCGGTTGAAACCCTTCTATGAAGGATTCAAGCCCTCGACTGCCGAAGAAGCAAGGGTCGAGGACCCAGCAATCAACGCCCCCAAATGAGGAAACAACGTCTAGGCCTAGACGATAATCAAGGCCAAGTGTGGGGACATCCCCCGAATTTCTAACCCTCTCTCTTTAATTTTCTTGTCTCTAACTTCTGAGTCCGACATCCTCTTTTCTCTCTTCCCAACACACATTTCTTATCTTCCCTAGGTAGTCTTAATTAATCTTGTATATTCTTATTCCCCTTTGTCCCTTGGTTTTTATTAGAGTCAACTTTAGTTTTTCAAATTTTTTATGCATACTTTTTATGTTATCTAGGTGAAATTTAAATTTTCTTTGTCTTCTTTCCCTTAACTCCTTTGTCTCTCACTCTCTCCAATTAAATGTCTTGTCCCCTACTTTATTAGCCCCTATTTAATTCTTTTGATTTTATTCCCCTCTCTCCTATTTTCAAAATCCTAAAAGCTGATTTACTTTTTCCGTTTCCCATGCAGGTGCAGGCGCACGCTGCCCTTGGCACTGCGCGTCCTCTCCCGGCGCGACACGTGGCGGACGAAGCCCGAGGAGATCAGCTCCCATCTCTCTCCCCACCTTTCCACGTCTTCCAACCCACTCACCCACGCCACCTAACCGTCAGATCCTACCCGTTACCCAACCAAAACCCCCTTATCTCTCCCAATCAAATCAAAACATAACATCTTTTTCTCTTCTTTCCAAAAACAAAATCCTCTCTTCTTCCTCATGGGACGCACAAGCCTAAACCTAAACAAACCCACCACTTCTCACTCTTCTACCCCTACTCCTACTCCTCTCTCCACTCAAAACCAGCCAAAGACCACCACCGATCACTCACCCACCGCCACTGAACCACTCGGATCAGTCTCCTCCGAAGCCACTATAGACCTAGACGAGATCATATTCACCACCCCCTCCAAAAAATGACCAGATCCGGCAAGGTACACCGCTTTCCTCCATCCACCACCGCCGACAGCAAGAAGAAAACACCAGCAGCGTCGCGGACTCCTCCTCCCAGCCTAGTGAACTCTATCCCTCTCGATGTCAAGCCAATCGGCTATGTCATCCCCTCTGACACCGAGGAGGAAGAGGCAGCACAGACCAGCTCCAGCCTCCGTGAGGCCCGGAGGGTCGAGAAAGAAAACGAGGAGCAGTTTTCTTGGGACTCTGACGACCAGCAAGCGGCTGAAGAAGGAGATGGAGGCGAGGAAGGAGAAGCGAAGGTCAAGCTGAAAGAGCGGCCTGATGAGCAAGACACTCAGGACCCCGAGCATACCGCTTAAGGTCCCGAGGACGCTCAGGACGGCCAGGGAGCAGAAACCGCCACAGAAGGCGAGGGCGAGATAAACCCACCAAAGCCACCCAGTCCGCCCCCGAAGAACAAGGGCAAGGCAAAAGCCCAATCGTCCTCTAAAGCACCGACCCAAGCAGCGAAGAGTGCCCCCAAAGCCCCTGCCTCTAAAGCTCCGCTCTCTAAGACCCCGGCTACTAAGAAACGGAAGCTCCAGACCACTCCCAAGGGCAAGGCAGCCGCGATCAAGACCTCCCGGAAATCCCAGCGAACTGAAGAAGAGGACGACGATCTCGAGGACCCCTCGCCTGCTTCGGGATCCAAACCGAGTTACCTGGTAACGACTGACCTTGATACCTTTAATGAACTGTTCATTTTCAGCGATAAGCCGTCTCTAGATAAGGTCACCTTGATGAATTTCAAGGGGGTAGCCCCGTGTCCTAAGCTAGATATGACATTTTATGATAAGATGGGTATTGGGTCCCGAATTCGGGAGTTGGTTAGTGGCATAGGTTGGGAGAGCTTCTTTTATATGGATCAGCCTACATATTTGGAGCTCAGCCTTGAGTTCTTTGCAAGTTTTTGGTACAAGGTCGATCTGTTCAAGCCCAAGGGTGGGGTAGGTCCCGATCTGTCTACCAGGGGTTGCGTCAATTTCAGGATGGCTAGCAAATGACACCCGATGTCCCTCAACGACTTCAATGTATACCTCGGTTTTGTCAGTCGTGAGGGCATTCAAGGGGCCGAATATCAGAACGCCCTAACCACTGTTCAGGCTGACTTTAACAACCACAAAGCCCTTCGGGAGCTCGCTGGAAATCCCAATGTCAAGTTCGACTCCCGCCACACCAAGGCTCATTGCATTCAAGACCCTGCACTCCGAATTCTGCAACGCTTCCTGTCCATTGCCCTCGCAGGTAAATTCGGGACCTCAGGCCAGCTTGCTCAATCGGAGTTATTTTTCTTATGGGTCATGTATCACAAGAAGCGGGTCAACCTTGGCTACTGGATCGCCACCTCTACTCACAACGTTGCCAATGCCCCCCTGGGTCATTCTCCTGTCCTTGGGTCCCTTGTCACCAGCCTGGCCTCGTAGTTATACGCCTCAACGCTCCGGGAACTGAACTTGTACCGGCACCCGAATTCTTTCAAGCTCCTTGGTCTCAAGACCTTGGACACAATGGGATTCCTTTGTGTTATTAACGGTATCTTGAGCTTTCATGCAGATAACAAAGGAAAGATAGAAGGCAAGTTTGAGTACCCGGACCTATCAAAGCCCCGAGCCCAGTCTGCTGCCCCCGAGCCTCCTTCTGCCAAGACCAACGCGTCAACTGCACCCGAAGAGAATGCCACCGGTCCCGAACGGATGCCGAGCAACAACACGATCCTCAGCTTACTCACTGACATCTTGGAAACCAATCGCGTCATCCTCAAAGAAATTCGCGAGCAAATTGCCACACTGGTCCCACCTCACCCCTGATCCCGAACATTTTCAAACCCTTTGCCCCTGCGTGGGCTGATTATTTATGTTGAACAATTTACATTCCTGCTTTCGTATCTAAACTGCTATCTTTTTGTCTCCTTCCCGCATTGAGGACAATGCGCAGCCTAAGTGTGGGGAGGAGTTTGAACTGCTATTATTTATCTATGCATGCTATATTTATCTCCTAGCTTATTTTTCCTAAGTTTACACATGAATTATTCTCTAGTTTTTCGGATTTTAGCCTACTGCCTAGTTTTGAAAACACCCCCAAAAGATGGACACACACCTAACTTATGCACTTAGAATAAAAATGTTGTCTTTAGTCAAGGTCCCGAATGTGATATTCTTTGCCTGTTATGCCTTATATCTGCTTCAAGACCTAGACACCAGTGGTCACGAATTAACACCTTGTGAGCATTTGAGCCTTCATGCCTATATTTATTGCTTGAGTGAAATGCATGACTAAGGTACTGACTGGGTTTGCATGATATCCATGGGTATAGACACATTTAGACATAGGAAAGCAGCAAAAAGATTAAGTTCTCGCATCGAATTGTTCTCTCTCATTTTTTTCTGTTCTGTTCTCCCTTCTTGACCCCGAATCCCTTCTTGACCTCTCCAATTCTAACCATTTGAATTTTCCTTGATCTTTCTCTTGGAAGGTGAAGCAATGTTGTTGGGAGCACTATCAAGGGCTAGACTAGATAAATTAAGCAGCAAAGGCAAAGTGTGGGGATCCCGCAAAAATTCAAGACCCTGAATGCTAGCGCAAATTCGAGACCCCAAAGCTGAATTCAAGGGCAGACCAGAATGAAAAATCACTTCCCACCCACAGCAAAACACAAGTGTGGGGAAGTGAAATCAAAATATCTAGCCCCCGAAGAACAAGGTCTCGATCCTCAATTCAGATCTCTCTTTCTCTCTCTCTCAAAAAAAAAAGAAAAAAAAGAAAAGAAAAACAGAAATATAAATAAAAGAGAGAGAGAAGAGACCAAATTTCATGAAGAAGAGGAAAATCAACAACCAGCGTTCATTCAAGGTCCCGAGCCAAGGTCCCGAGTGGAGAAACCAAGGATCCCCCTCGAAGAAGAAAAACCTAGTCTAGCTTTCGCCCTCAGCAACATTGCCTCACCGTTTTGATTCCTTTCTGCCAAGAGAGCGTTCCAGGTTTGAGTTGGTTTCACCACCTTCTCATTTCACTTCCTTACTATCCCTCTTCTCCACTTTTTCTTCTCATTATGCTTCTTCCATTTCCTCTTGTCATTTATTTTCTTTGCTTCCCCTTTTTGCCCCTGATGCGAAGTCTTTTGATTGCTAGATTGCCTATGCATGTGTCTAATATACTCGGATTGACTTGCAAACTTGGTTTTGTGCTACGTTTTTTTGCATACTTGAGTGTTTAAACACCTAACCTTGTTCACGAGCATGAGTGCAAACACCGATCCATGTGAGGACTGCTGGTGAATAGAATGATGTGGAAAAGTCTCTTCTCAAGGGTCGTTATCCTTCTGATTTGATGCAGGTGTATCTAGGCGAAGTCTGTTTTCATTCGGGGTCCCGAATCCTGACAAGCATGCTTATTCTCTGTGCTATGGTCTGGTGTGTCTGTTCTATTTTGGGACTGTTCTAAAATTTTGTGAATGCTCGAGGGCGAGCATTGGGCAGTGTGGGGATTATTTGATAGCATGTTTTTATGCACGATTTTCTCCCCATTTTCTCACCCATTTAAGGCATGATTCTGCTAAATTACCCTTGTTTTCATTACTTTTGCAGATTTAGGCCTAAAATGGGAGTTTATGCGAAAAGATGCATTTTTGGGGCATTTTGTGCAGTTTTGAGCTTCAAGACCCAGAGTTGAGGTCCCGAGTCCAAAGCAGCATTCAAGGTCCCGAATCGGATTCTCCATTCGGGACCCCGAAGGGCGAAGAATGACATTTCCACGTGTCATCTCGCCAGAGCTTCCATGTGCCTCCTCTGACACTATTCCTGTAGTCTGCACTGACCACCAAATACCTACCGCCCTGACCAAGTCAGCCCTTGAGCCCAATCCAGACCTGCCCAAAGCTGGAAAAATCAGACAGCTTTATGCTTTTTTAGCTTTGTGCTTTAAAGAGCATGGATCCATTTTTTTAGGCTTTCAATTAATGCATTTTGTCCCTAGTTTTTGGCAGTAGATATTTTGTGCTTGGAGCTCTACTATATAAAGGGCATCCAAGAATAGTTTAGTCACTTCTTCCTAATCTTAGGATCACCTAGCATAATTTAGAAAATAGTTTAGACTTCTCTCTAGTTTCTCTCTCTAGTTCTTGTTAGCATCTCCAACCTTGCCGTCGGGCTTCAAACGGATTTTTAGTAACAAAGTCTTCTTCCCTTAATCTATTTACTTACTTGTTATGCTTTCTTCAATTATTATTTGTTCATCTTCAAGTATGAGTAGCTAAATCTCTAGTTCTTAGCAAGGGTTATTCAAGGGTTGCAAGGGCAGATTCGAGGCCTTCATGTGCTTAATATCTTCTTGATACCATATTCAATTGCTTACCATTTTAATTACATCTTTTCATGATTTAATTTGAGGCTTGATCAACTGATAATTATCTCATGCGAATGCTGCCATTTGTGTAATGAATACGGAAGGAAAATTGCATGAAACAAGTAGGCGTCTGTTTAGTCTTGACTGTGTCAAAGTGGTCTCGAATAGATAGGGTGTATAATTGATTAGAGCGAGGTCACGAGCCTGACAAACTGAGGGACTTTTAGCTCTAGATCTGTCTTTTCTTATCTTCATGGGCAGTTTGAGTATGGCCCTCTAGCATTCGTGCCTGGAGGGATGGCAAACTGTCAAGACTACCTCATATGTGGAAACGGGGGGTAGTTCCTCTTAAGAGAAAAGTAGGGGATATCCGAGGAATCTGGTCCCCATGTCATTTCTATGATGTCTTGAATAGAATACCCTTGAGCCGATGACAATCTGGTCCCGAATGCAACCCAAGAATACCTTTGCTGAGAATCCTTCTTTATCTGATTGTTTGTGCTCGTTTCATTCCTGTTTTATTTCTGGATTTATTCACTTGCTTGCTTTATTTTATCATTCGGGACTCCCGAATTGACACCTCGAGGTCCTGAATACTGCTTTCCTAGACCTAGGTAACAATTGTTAGCTCCCAAAATCTGCCTTGGCCAACTCGTTTGGCCAAGTAAAACCCCCTTGATTGTTACTTTCTGTGCTCCTCTCCCCCGAATACATTCAAAACCTTAGACCAGTCTCTCACAATCCCTGTGTTCGACCCTGACTACCACTGTACACTTTATCTCTTGTGCACACACGTTTTCAGGCACTATAAATCATTATTTGACTGACGATCATCGACCATTCTGTTTAGAGGTGCCTGAACAAGAGTATTGAAGAATTGTGTCATCCTACTTCAATAAACTAAGAAAAGCACGTTGTGTGTACTCAAGGGCATTGTCATAGAGAAAAAAAAGTTTAATTTGACATGAAAATTGAGTTTTAACCATTGTAGAGAAATCACGATAAATATCAAGCAATTTAGACCTATGTTTCATCAAGTATATCCAAGTATATCGAGAAAAATCATCAATAAAAAGAAAAAAATAGTGAGATCCTCCCATGGTAGTAATAAGAGAAGGTCCCCAAACATCTGAATGCACCAAATCAAAGGCAACATTAGAAATATAGTCACTATTATTAAAATATAAAGTCAGTGGTTTACCAAGTTGACAAGCAATACAGTCAAAATCAATGAGATTAACTTGTCCTAATGTACCAATAATAGATAAATGTTTAAGTTTATTCTTAGAGACATGGCCTAGGTGAGAATGTCAAACATGAAAAGTAACAGATGCACTAGATGGAGTGGCGGCAACAGTAAAGGAACCATGAAGAAGATGTAAAAATGATAGTTCAAATAAGCATTCTATCTTATGACATGTCCCAACGATCTTGTTAGTCATAGAGTCTTGCACAGTCACACCCTTTCGTGGGAATAAAACATCAAATCCCATATCACATAATTGACCAACATATAAAAGATTCACAGAGAGTTTTGGAACATGATATGCATCAATAATATCAAGGTGTGGTGTGTGAACATAACCCACATGAGTGATAGGCATAAATGAGTCATCGGTAGTGTAAATAGGTGGTGTATTAGATGTTAATAATTTAGAGGAGAAACATGAGATGTCAGAAGTCATATGATTGCAACAAGCAAAATCAAATAACCAAAATGTATTACCTGCAGTGGTGGAGAGAGTAGAGTTTTGAATGTTGGCACGAGAGAGAACTTGGTTGACAATAGCTTCTATATCGACTCCATTCAAGTTTGGAGTAGGTTCTTCAATAAGTGTTGGAATGGTTAAATTAGTGTTGTCAATCACAACTGCATATTGTCTTATTCTTCAAGTTTGGGTCGAAAGGAGTCATCACTCTCGTCATGTATCTTCTCGGGTTCTTTAATATCACCGGTGACATAACGCCAAAGTTTGTGCTCTTTGAGGAAATTGCGCATATCTTGAACCCACAAAGTGTAATTGGAACCATCAAGGACAATGAAGATAGGCTGAGTCACATTATCTTGAGCCATAGTGAGAAAAATGTAAGAAATTGCAAGGAAAATGAACCAAACTGGATATATAGAAGCAAATTTTGGACAAATGGACCTTAAAATCATAAAGATCACACCTTAAAATGTGGGGAACCGGTCTGAACTGCTCAAGAATCGGACGAAAATGGGGCAAACCGGACGGTCAAATGGTTGAACCGGATGGTCAAAGTCAACGGTTCAACCTAGTCAAGGTCAACAAAGAGGGCTAACCAGGAAATGACACATTAACAATAAGGATCCAATTAAGGACGAACATGTGGACAAATCAGAAATAGACATGTGGCGTGTTAACAGGGAGAGCCAACAAGAAAATGACACGTTAATAGAAACGAAACCAATGGGGGATGGACACTTGGCAACGAGGATGAATCCGGTGATGACACATGTCGCCACTAGTGCAAAGGAGACTGTGGCGCGTGGTGTATGAATGGAGGGTTGCAGCGGATGAGTAGAGCTTAGATCTTGTCTCGCCGGAGATGGTGACCAGGATTTTTGTTGTTGTTGATTTTAGTAGCCTAGCTCCTCTACCATGTTAGAATCGACAAAAGGAACGAATAATTGTATATTATTGAATGAACATAGTTATACAACTATTGGGGTATTTATATTACAAGTATAAGTGACTAGCCATAAGTTAGCAACGGCTAGCATAATTAGAGGGATTCTAATTGGAGGAAATCATGTGTAATAATATGTAAATATATCAACAATGAAAATTTTCCAATGTTTAAAATCTCAAAATGGAGTGTTATTTATATAGCTAATATGAGATTTTACACATTTTATAATTCATATCTCTTAAAAAAATTAGATTAGAAAACATTTATTTTCATTAAAATTAAATAATTTTTCATTAATGGTAAAATAATAATGTAAATAAATCAATGGAGAACAAACTCTACCTATTTCATGAATTAGAACATATAATTAATATTTGATATTGTCAAATTCTAAAATATAAGAATTTAAAAGATAACACATGTCAACTTAAGAGAATTACATGGATCATATGTGGCTTCTTCTTAAGTCTCTATTTAAGTTTCATCACATCTCTTTTTATATTTATATAGATGAACTATAAATAATATTAAATTATATTTATATAATTGATGAGTACAATAAACTTTAATTTCATTATTTTCTTACTAATAAATATCTAGAAACACATTTTTTCAAAAAATAAAGGATAAAATAAACAAACACAATTGCACTAGCATGACAAATATAAAAGTTATAATTGGGTAGAGTAATAGGAAACTTTACAAAGTTAAATGTATAAGTTTGTGCAATTTCTTTTAATGAGGATTGTATTATTATTATTATTATTATTATTATTATTATTATTATTATTATTATTATTATTATTATTATTATTATTATTATTATATATATATATATATATACATTTATTATACCAACGAACATTCACATTTTTAAGTGTCTTTAGGTGTTTAGTTTTAAATTGTTAAGAAGGTATAAAAACAGTTCTACAGTAAGTTTTGAAGTATTTAATTTGAGTGTATGCTTCTGACTACCTAGCTTTAAAAATGAACATACTATTTTTTTCCTTAAAATTATAAATGAACCTTACTTGAAAAGCACCGGCGGCATTTTTTTTAGAGTGGAATGGTGTTTATTTGAATTGGCAGTAGTGGCAGTTGTTACTAGTAAGTAATGCTCTGAAATCGGAGCAGTCGTTCGTGATGACCGACCGGACCGGACCCAAAAGAAGAAGAAAGGAAACGGAACTAACCATAGCTAACTTAACTCTATTCTCTTTTAACCGTAGTGGTTAAACCCTAAGAACCAAAAGGATTAGGACTCTAATTACAACCGTAATCAAATTCTTTTAGCCTAGTATTTTTAACTGGGGGCGTGAGTACCACCGCAGGTGGTGATTGGAGGGTGCAGCACACGCGCGGTGAAAAAAAAGTTTTGGTGCGGAGTTATTTAAGAGAAGTATGGAGTCGGCGATCTTAATAAGAAAATACAATGTAGCTAATGTAAATTCCATAATTTAAATGTGTAGAATAGTTGCACCACTCTAGCTACACGTACTAAAATTAAAAGTGACCAAAAGATAGGTAAGAATTGACTTTCTTATTGCTTGATTTACTATTATTATTATTAGTCATTAATTAATTAACGCTACTAAGTACTAAGTGACTTTATTTAAATAATAATTAACATCTACAATATCATTATTTTATATATTCGCAACTACTGTCAAGCAAAGAGTGTGTGTTAATAGCAAGAAAGGGGTTTAGTCGAGACAAAGATAAACGAGCCTATATCATTTTTTAGGGAGAGAAATTTTGGAGTTAATTATACAAAAAGGGAAAAGAAAACAAATTAAATAATTAAATTTTAGCCAAAAACCATAGGGGAAGGATTATTGATATTAATTATTATATATAGGAACTTTTTGACATAATTATTAAGATAGAAAATATTGACTATTAAGATATGGTCAGCTACTCAATCATAATTGTTCCGAACCATCGGGTGATCAGAATAATTAAAAAAATAAATTATACATTACAAAATTATTATTGTAGTCACTGTGTAACATACAATTAATTTATCTAGAACAAAAGATAGTGGACATAATTTGATTTAGTAAAAAAAACCTCTAGAGAAATGCTTTGTCTTTTTCCCGAGCACTCCGACTTAGTTCAAATAAAAGGATTAGCCATGTAAACCATAAAATAGATACAAAATGAGTTTAATTAATTATAATTGGTTTTTGACATCAATAATTTTAACTTTATGATAAATGAATTTAAGCTATGATTAAAAAAAATTAAATAAATGAGTTGAAGTTTTGTACATGCTCAAAGGTGACAAAATATACCCTTGAATGTGTCTTAGCTGGCTGAATCTCCCATTTGCCATCCAAGTACTCTCACCATCGAAAGTTCAATAGATAGGTTAAAGTTAGTGAATTCATAAGACTAAACACTTATAAAAAGTTGTTCTCCTCTAATTTTATATTTAATTATTTATTCAGGTTTTTTTTTCTATGTAGTATTTAATTTTCAATATTCTCTCTCACGTGCAATCGACTATGAAAGATTAGCACGTGACATGAGCTCTACAATAATATATCATTAGATCGTTGGGTCATTTATGATTTCACTAACATATTAAATTTAGATAGGTTGAGGTTGAGCCAATCCAAAAAAACTTAGCAGTTCAAATCTTGTTACCCTTTTATTCAATTAAAATTAAATCAACATAAAATATAATGAGTCTCTATAAATTTTATGCACAACAAGCTTTCACTTAATAGAATATATTAAAATAAATAATAAATTTTATAACTAATTCAGAAATTATGACTTTTTAGTATAATAGTTACTTTAAATTCCTTAATGAATTAGCTACTTTTTTCCATCTCTCTTGGATAAGTGAATTAACTACCCTTAGATTGTACATTAACTAAAAGATCAATCCTTTTTAATTATGACCAAATTGAATTGTCTTTGCTTCAAGACAACCCCTTCATTAAATCCATATTCCTTTATTGCCTTGGATTGAAAACCTTAGACCTCACGACAAACATATATTATTTGCATGCACAATCACATGGAAGAAAACATCAAACAATATAAGAAAACCAATCCTCAACAACAACAAGCAATATCGTGTAATTAAATTAATCTACTTTCAACTAAGAAACTTAAAAATTAATTGACGTTGTGATTCCTTAACACAACTAATTTCAGAATGCGTTTTTAATAATTATAATTTAGCTCTAAAAAATATACACTTGTAATAGAAAAGACTAACAATTCGTATTAAATTATTTTAGCATATTGCAAGTCAATGTATTTGATATTTTTTCCCTAATCATTAAACTCGAGAGTAACTAAACTTTATCCAAAATTATATATCGATTCGATGCATGTTTGTTGGTTATTATTCCAAATCATTGTAGTTAATTGACTGTATTGTACGAATTGACACAATATATATAATAGGCGATAATTTTATTTAAAAAAATTCTAGCCCCATTTTACTTTTTTTGGGGTTATTTAAAAAGAAATAAGAAGGGTTCTGGTTAACTAACAACATCAGAAACCGACATAGAGCATCAAGACAATTGAAGATATCAACTTAATTAAAAGAGTAATGCTAAACCGTAGGAATTATCTGCCGGAATTGCCAATGTAAATGACGTGGTATATTCACGCCATTATTCCATCTAATGAGCATACATCGTCCATTTACTCACCCTCCCACTCTCCATCCATTGCCCTCATCTCACCCTCTCACTCTCCATTTAACACCACCACCACACCAAACTGCCACCATCCCCACAACACCGCTCAACTGCCACCACCACCACCGAAGTGCATCCGCCACCGAAGTCCACTCTCACCGCACCGCTCAACTACCGCTGCCACCAAGATCAGGTGTTTAATTTAATAATCAATCACTTTGTTTGCAAAACTCTGTGTTGGAATTAATGATTAACTCTTTCACGATTTTATAGTTCACCTCAATTAAGTCTCATATTTTAGTTTCTAACCAATTAAGGTCAGCTTTGTAGATCCTATCTCATACTTTTTGAGCTTAAACTTTCTGTGAGTTGTTAATATGCTTGAAATTATGAAACCTAAAATAGGAAATTGAAAATTTTGGTTGCCGCTCTGAAGGGTGATCTGTGTCTAGAGAGAACTATTAATGGTGTATAAATTATAAAGTAACGCTTAATTACTTTGTCCTATAGTAGCAGTATCATTTGCAGCGGAGGTAATGGAGTTTTTGCCTTAAATTGATGAGTCTCAAAGTGATTTTTTGGGTATCAGTCCTCTATTGCCGCAACCTGATGATAAATTGATTCCGAAGTCAGGTATGGTCTTCAATATTGATTGTGATATTTGTATATTGATGTTTAACTTATGAATAATAATTTTTTTCTAATAGAGTGTTCAAGCAAGCAAAAGTAAGAAAGATCATTCTGAGTTACAAAATGCAAAAAGAACAAAAGTACAAGGAAGCTTGGAGTCTACAAGTAACTTATATGAACCATCTGAACCATCAACTGTGAATCAATTTGGAACTCAAAAGAATCTGGTATAAATGTTTGTCTTTTTTTTTTTTTTTGGATTTTGTTACTTTGCATGTAGCTTCACTAGGTATTCAAATTGTATAGCTAACTCTAACATCACGTTATTACTTGCCAGGTATAACCCTTCTGCTGGAGTTTATGCCGCAGACGGTTTGTCTGTTTTGACCATGTTTGATAAGAAGATTGTGGCCATGTAGTCAGAGTTATGAGTTCCTTGAAAGAGGTTTTTGTATTGATAGGATCTGAATTTCTCGTTTTCATGTGCTTTCAGATTGCCATAAGTACATTCTTTTTATCATAAATACAACATTGGAATTAACTAGTACATAATCACTTGATCTTCTTAGTCTATGATCACACAACCAAAATGCTTCAAGAATGAAAGAAAAAACTCTAAATTCATAAAAATAAAGCAAGCCATAGATATCTCCATTGGTACGTACAATATGATGTTATTACTGTAAGACAATCATGACCTTTTTAGTTGTGGCTACAAATAATAAACCAGGAAATAATACAAACCAGACATATACATATAATTCTTTTGTGCCTTATTTACTTGATTGACTACCTCTTTCACACACCTAAGCTCATCTAACACACCATTCGTCTCAGTTTCACTACCAATGCTTATATCAGCCCTCCTTCCTTCATTCTCAAGTGTTACCCTTGCATTTTCAGTTTCTAAATCTGCAATTCTTTCGGCCATATCTTTTTCACAATCCCTCAACTCCATTATCACTTCATGAACCCAACCTGTTACTAGTCCATCAACCCATTGGAAGAAGCCGCAACCACCATATCCATCTGCCCTAGCACACTTGTAGAAACGCTGACTTGGATGTTTGTCAGTCCACGATATTCATCTTGGTGCCTTCAACCCACACTTGCAGAAGATTGACGGCTCGTACTCCAAGGTTGCTCTTTGCTTCCCAAGCGACGTCAATACTCTGTTGCGTCTGCATTCACGACGTTGACTACTGAAGATCGAGGGTGAAGAATTTGTTGACATCCTTATTGCTACGTTCGAGTGCTACGCCTAAATTTAGGGATTAAGGATTTGCTGCATTTCCTTCTCTGTTTTCCTGAAACTTTTATAAACTCAAGCTTAGGAAGTAGAAAGTACAACCAAGGATGTATAAATACAATACAACAATAAGACCCAGTAATTAAGGGATGAAATAAAAGGAAAATACACCAATAGGAATCTAAACTAAGTGTAGAACACCACTACAATAATGCAAACCATTCTCAACTAGGAGAAAAAGAAAGGAAGAGCATTGTGCCGTTCTTTTCACTCTTGATTCCACAACAGTATTCCAATTAATTTTTCAGTTTTTTGATTCTCTTCTTTCTTTTTTCCTTCAAAAAAAAGATTAAATTGTGGTATCTATGCTAGGAAAACATAGGTGGTCTCGCTTCTATATTAGTTTCAACAAAATTAAGGGGTAGCTACAGTTTTGGACTTCACAAACAAGGATAGTCATTACTAAACAAAACAGAACAATGAAACCCACGACACAATCGAAATATCTAACTTTCTCAAACTATGCAAACATAATAATTAATCATAGAACAATACCAAATTTTCCAGAAACTAAGGTCATCTTTGAAGATGGAGTGAAATCACATATCAATTGATATTTAAATTAAATTAAATTAAACACCTGATCTTGGTGGGGGTGGACTTTGGTGGCGGATGCGTTTGTGGTGGGCTTCGGTGCGGCTTGTAGTGGGCTTTGGTGGCGGATCTGCTTTAGGTGGTGGTGGTGGCGGCGATTGAGCAGTGCGGTGGGGTGGGCTTTGGTGGCGGTGGTGGCAATTGAGCAACTTTGGTGTGGTGGTTGATGCTATGTACGGGAGAGGGAGAAATGATTTTGACAGTTGGTGGAGGAGAGTGAAGATTCTTCAAAGCCAAATGTATTAGATGACGGGGCTGATGTTGCGATGCGGTGGTGGTGGCGACAGTTTGGTGTGGTGCTGGTGTTGGATGGAGAGTGAGAGGGTGAGATGAGGGCAATGTTGGAGAGTAAGAAGGTGAGTAAATGGACGATGGATACTCAGTAGATGGAATAATGACGTGGACACGCCACGTCATTTGCATTGACAATTCCAACAAACAATTTCTATGATTTAGCATTACTTTAATTAAAAAGTTGTTATATAAAGCAAAAGAAAATATTATTACGTCTTTACTCATAGACCAAATAATGGACATTGATACCGACACAAATACATCAAGAGCAGTTAGTTTATTTATTTTTGGAAAATGACAATAGACAACATTTAATACTTACATAAATACGTCGCCAAAACAAACTTAACATTTGTCCAAAATTCCAAATTTCACCTCTAATTTGTTCAATTTATGCCAATTAGCACCCTAATATTTTTTTCTCTTTTAATCGATAAAAGTTACAAATATGAATTCTATAGTTTCTTAAACATTTCAATTTTGACCTTTTGAAGACTAAGAAAGTTGCAAAAGTTATAAATTTTGGAGACAAAAAATGTAAAATAATTTCTTGCAATCCTTTACAAATTATATTTTTCTCCAATGTTTATAATTTTTTTTCGTCTTTTATTGAAAAAATCAAAATTGTTACCATTATAAAAGTTAAAATTTCACTATACTTTTAAAATTACCAAAAACAAATTTAAAACTACAATTTTTAGAAAGCTATAGGGTTAGTGAAATAAAATATTTTAAAATCCATAGAGTTTGTTAATTTATCCTTAAAAATATATGACATTATTGGAAATATTTCTTTACTCCATTCTTCATGCAAAATTAGAGAAATGGTAAAAATACTAGGCATTTTATATATATATCCACTGTAATTACTTGCTACAAACACACACAACACATTAATACACCATTTTTGACAGTTATCCCCATGGCTACTACATATTTCAATGCTGCAAACCAAACCAAACAGCACTCACTCATACTTTCTTTTCTGGCACCAAAGGGCCTACGTATGTTCGGCTTGTCTTTTTAAGAAGTGGTCCAAAAATGATAAATAGTACTCTCCTTTAATTAATTTGCACAAAAACAACAACAACATAAAGCAATTGATATCACAAATATTCAACAGTTTCCTTTTTAAAATTTATTATTTGCTCTCTTCAACCTAACCGAACAAAATTAGTCATAACTCAATAGACCTAAAAAGTCAGTAATTCAGACCTAAAAAACACCGTCATTGTAAGATTTTGAGAAGATGCACAAAATTGTACACTCCTTATTTTTTCAAAGTAAATAAATAAATAAAATAAAAATTTTAATAAATTGTAAAAAAGAAAGAGAAAAAAAAAAGAATAAGAGAAAAGAGAATGTAGAGAGGGTTAATAATAGGCCACAGTAAAAATGGTCCATAGCTAGAAAGACAGGTTGGAAGGCCCATATTGTCTGCCCTTATTGGTATGGGCATGAACCCACTTTTGGGAAATAGGAGGCCTTAATGTCTGCACAAATTTTGTCCTGCTTGAAAATTGTACTCCCTCCGATTTTTAATAAATAATTTTCTTAAACAGTAACATTCAGTTAAATAAATACCAAAAAATCAAGTAAAGTGTACAATAACATTCACTAGAAAAATATAATTTATTAAAAATGGAGGGAGTAATTTAATCATCTCCAAAATTTAATATTATGAATAAATTTCACAATCATACTGCCATGCTTGCTTTTTCATAATAACATTTGAGTTTAAATTTGTGATCATTAATAGTTTTATATTCCTAATTTTTTTTTAATATACAATTTTCTACCCTGCACTACAAGAAAATCTTACAATGCGAAGAAAATCTTAACGATTATAGAGTTGATATTATAAATTTTAAAATTTACGAACGTTAAAAAGAGTTTGAAAACCATACTACAATTCTTTTTACTACGTTTTAATAATTTTTGAAATGAAAGATCCAAGCATAATCCGTAGCCTGTACATAAAAAGCAAACTGCCTACGAACTGCGAAGTGTGGTGAAGTATGGTTGACGCAATTTTCTTGTTTACACAAAAAATGGAAGCCAAAAGCAAAAGAGTAAAAAGGGGTATGACAGTGACATATTTAACCTAGACCTTGAGGTTGACAGGTCGGAGGTGAGACTCATAGATCATCCATAAACATCCTCTTCCAACGTATAACGCATATACTCACTCCGTCTTTTAATAACAGACATTTTAGGATAATAAAAAAACGTAAGATAATAATTTTTGATCTTATTTTATTTCATATTGTTTCATTTTTACTTCTAATTTTCATTCAAATTATCACACCATCATCAAATTGGGTTGATTCAAAAAAAAAATTATCATTTGCACAAAATTTATGCTTCGAAAAAAATAAAATGATAAGTACTCCAAATAGTAAAAAAACATAGAAAAACATCAGTTATTAAAAAACAGATGAAGTAGTAGTATACCGCCCTACCCTACACATCTACTATCACTTAAAGGACCCTTTTCAACTTTCACCCTTCATGAGCGATTTTTATCTTTTTCCTCATTTTTTTAATCCACTTACGATTTTCACCTACATTCTTTTTTGTGTTTTTTCCTTTAAGTCATTTAAATATGAAATAGGTATGAGTTTGGCGTTCCCAACATGGACTTACATAAAGCCCGGCCTAAATTTAAACATGTGGTTCATTTCACTCCATTTTTTAAGGTGTAGAAGGTTAGAACTTAGATAGATTACGGTGTAGAAAAGTTAAAATTTAGATAAATAGTACTTTCTCCAATTTTTAATAAACGATTTTCTGAAACAGTAATATTCAGTAAAGTAAATACCAAAAAGTCAAGTAAAATGTACAGTAACATTTAGTAAAAAAATGTCATTTATTAAAAACCGAAAGGAGTAAAAAATAAAGCTATATTTTGTTGTTGTATAGATTACTTCTAATGAAATTACACTCATTGGATTAACAATTTAGTAGTTTATACGAGGACAACTTTGGTTGATTTTTATTCTTAATTATTATAACTAAAAATTATAGATGATATTTGTTGATGGTAAGATGTGGAAATTGGATTTCCCCATAAATTTTTTCGTAGAGGTTGGTATACGCTCTAAAACCTTTGGGTTGATTTTAAAAATAATTACTATTGGTTTTTGGTTTATTTATTTTCCTAAGAAAAACTCATGGGCTAGCCCGACCCTCAGCGGGCCTTTGCCTGAACCCGATGGGTTTAGGGTCGGACTTGGGCATACTTTATAGTGCTTCATGCCCAAACATGGAGGGGGTAAGTTCCCAACCACGCCCATGTCTACTACAAAAACATTCCCAAATTTTTGCTACATTTTTTTAATTAGTGTTGGTGTTTAATTTTAGAAAATAAATAATAAACTAATAATTTTTAACTTTAATACTCCACTTCTCAAATACTCCGTCTCTTCTCTAATAATTAATTACTGTTTTTAATGTATTTTTAGTCAATTATTCTCAACCACTTTATTAACTAAACTCAATCAATATTAATTTTAATTCCACAATACATTCAAAATAATATTTTTTCAAAGATAATAAAAAGTGACCAAGATATCATTTAACGGAGAAAGTATGATATAATGTGCCGTAAAAATATGAAATGAACTTATAATTATGAAATCCACTCGATTATTACTAGATTATAAATTAAAAGTTCATAATCTAGATTATAAATTAAAAGTTCATAATCAAAGTGAAAAGAAGGACTGAGCTTATATTTAGATATTAAATTCAAATCTCTTTCTTTCATCACATAAGTTGATGTATTTTTGGGTACCGTTGTAAGGAAAACATTAGAACACAATAAATTGAATCAAATGTTAAACCATTCATCAATTAACTCAAAAATAAGATTTTAACTTTTAAGTCATCTCTAACCCTAGGTTAACAAGTTTAGTCTAGTATGTTCATCTTTGTTATTTATTTTCTAGTATGGTCATAAAGAAACGATGACGGAAAATAAATAATGAAGATGACCATACTAGACTAAACTTGCCATCGTTTATTTTCTGAAGGAGTGTATAAAAATAGAACCGAATTAAATTGACCGGTTTAGTCTAAAAACCACTAATAATTAACGGAAAATCTCTCAAAATTTGATGTCGGGATTAAAATGAAAAAAGTAGAAAACTTTTAGGATTAAATTAGATGGTTTCATAACTAGAGAATCTAACGAAAAAAACATGAATACATATGGGATGAAATTGAAGTTTTCTTTTTTCCACTTTTTTTTCTTTGTATGCACTCTCATCCGCGTGTATTCCTAAATCTATTAGATTAAGACTAATCTTATTTGCACCGGATTAGTTCACTGCGGGATAAAGTTCAGCCGATAATTTTTTTATACATAAAAAAACAAACTTGCAATCTTGTGCATTTAAAATGTAAGGATGTCCAACACTTACACCAATCAATTTGTTTTTTTCTTTTCTTTTCGTTTTACCCTTGGTAAGCAACTAGTATTATTGTTTTCCTGATTAATTAGATGGAATTAAACACTACCTACCCTACCCTACCCTTTCTGGATGGGCTCCATTTCCATCCCTCTACTAAGTCTAAAGCGACAACAGCCCAACTGACTCAATTACAGACTATTTAGAGTGCCCTAAACGGATTGGGTCCCCTCCCCTCCTCGACGTCCTCGTCAGTTCTCAGCTTTCACTTCTCACTTCTCACTTCTCACTTCTCACTTCTCACTACTCACTGTTTATTTAATGTGCCAAAACTGGAGACAACCCCTGCCCCTGTTCCAGCTGCCTGTCCCATCCACGTGTCAATCGTGACGGGCTGTGTTGTTCTTGGGTTTGAGGCCTGTGATGTGACGCTACTTAACCTCATGGGCCTGTGGGCCCATCTGCTTCCAAAGTTATGCAGAATCCAGAGGAATCTCTGTCGTTTTTGTCCTCGACTCCGACGGACCGTTGGACGGGTTAACTTATGTAGCGATTTTGGGCGTCGGGAAGTTAGGGTTATGTTGACGACCGGGTGACACGTGTAATTTTGGAAAATTCAGTCATGGCAATGACAGAGGAGACGACAGAGCAAATGTGCAAATGCTGGCTGCCCACCTGATGCCTAAAAGCCAGGAATGTTTGTTGTGTTGTGAGGTTTTAATTGGTGTGCAAAAATAAAGAAATGAATTACCAGATATCCCTAAGACGAAGAATAATAAATAAATGAATTAATAAGCATTACCATTTTTTTAAGGGTAAGCTCCGTCCAATTTGGCCTTGATGACTCCATTATCTTGGTCCAATAGGAGAATTTCTTCCCAAGAAATTCGATAAGATGGTGAAAATTTAAGAGTGGGCTTTGTTGGGCAAAAGGCCCGCTCACACACCATCATATTTAACAAAGGTGGGCCGACATGTTAAATCAGATGTGGTGAACCATCATCCCTTCAACTTTACATGATTTTGGAAAAATGATTTTGTATTTACTCGATCATAATTACTGTTAATTTTTATTGTTTTTTACTCCGGAATAATAGGTATACACGATCGATTTGATTCGATTTTGGGAAAAAAACTAGACTAAATCGGAATATAGCGGTTCTAGAAATGTATGAACCGAAATCAAAGTACTGTTTCCAAACAATTCGGTTTGGTTTGGTTCGGTTCATTTTTTACTGTTCAAATTGACCCGGTTTATGATTTTTATCCCTTTCGACTTCTTTTTTTTCAACTTTTATTGAAATTTTTTCTCTACCAACCATGAATGATTTCTTGAAAATTTGAATAAATAAACTATAGTTTAAGTTTAAAACAAAAATGGAAACAAGTATTTTACATATGTATCGTTTCCATTTATATATAACATGTATATATGTATATATACATATATACATGTTATATATAAATGGAAACGGTTATAAGATTTTTCAGTTCGGTTTTTAGTTTTAAAAAAACCAAAACAAAACCGTATGTATACAATTTGGTTTCGAGTTTTTAGATCAAACTAGCTAGTCTAATTCGGTTCGATTTTTGTACACCCTTTTAGAAAATAAATGATGAAAAATTTAGTCTAGTATGGTTATCTTCATTATTTATTTTCTTTGTCATAGTTTCTTTACGACCATACTAGAAAATAAATAATGAAGATGAACATAGTAGACTAAACTTGTTAATCTAGGGTTATAGATGACTTAAAATCTTATTTTTTAGTTAATTCATGAATGGTTAAACATTTGATTCAAATTATTGTATTCTAATGTTTTCTTGACAATGGTACCCAAAAATACATGAATTCATGTGATGAAAAAGAAAAGAAGATTTGAACTTAAAATCTAAATATAAGCTCAATCATTCCTTTTATTTTTTATTTTCAACTTATAATTTACTCCTTCCGGTTTTTAATATATTTTTTTTAAATAAAAAATTGCCCCAAAATAGATATCGTTCCTTCCTCCCAATGCAACTATTTTGCATATTTTACGTTTCTACCCTTATATAAGCTGGAAGAAAGAACATGGAGAGGACACACATCAAGCCATTGTTCCAACAATCGAGTGAGAAGTGTTGAAGATAATGGTAAGATTCCGTCGGACAAGTTGAGCGAAAGTGATGTCTTTGATAAGTCTTGTTTCGACCGTTTGTGTGTTCTATTGGAATCGCTCAACCATAAAGCGAACCATGGTGTGAATGAGTGTATACAAGTTGATGATGCCAAGACCGCTCACCCACAACATGTTAGCGACAATGGGAACAATGGTGTGACTGAAGATAGTTGGTTACCCACTCTTAGTAGTATCGTTGCTAGTAAACAATGGTGTGACTGAAGATAGTCGGTTGCCCGCTCTAAGCACATCGTTCAACGCCGAGGGTTCATGATGGCTCTTTGTTGCCGATGTTTGTGTTGATTGTCTTGGAGGGGTGAGTGGATTGTAATTAGATGTAAAAATCAAGGGTACAAATGTAACAAAAAAAATCTTTATAAGAATAAAACCAATCATTTCCTAAAATTTTGTGCCTCAAACCCAAACGACATATATTAAAAACCGAAGAGAATAGTACTCCCTCTGGCTGTAAATACATATCGTTTTGGGCCAATTTTTGCTGCTTGGAATTACTTGTCGTCCTGGATAGTTATGTCCACTTAGTTTGTGCTTTTACACTTTTGTCCCTCAAACGACTTAGTCGTTCGGCGTGGAACGACGTGTCACACATGGGCTAAGAGGGAAACGAAAGTAAAAGTGGGGGTGATTCGGGCGGGAGTTGAAAATTCGAGTGTCGCCTTGGATAATACGAGGTCAGAGCATCTGACACACCCAAAACTCTCTCACTTCTCCTTCTCTCACCCAAAATATTTCTCGATCCATCTCCTTCTCTTAACCAAATCGATTTTTTTCCTTCATCTCCTCTCGTCAATTTTTTTTCAACTATGGAGGGTGTCGATTATTGGGACGATTCTCAGAGGGATAACATCGTAGTTTCCGATGATTCCATGGAGGATGACGTAACGGTTGTGGCAGCGAATGACGACCCCAAAGTTATTTCCCCCAAATTGGCCAGGCATTCGGAGGATGATGAAGTCATTTCAGAAAAAATTGACAGACAATCGGACGCACAAGAGTTGGGCGATGAGATTATTGATAACCATTTGATTTTTGTCAATTGCCTGTTGTTGTTCTGCTTACTTTGGATGATTGATTTAGTGAGATGATTTTGTTTTTGTGGGTTGCGATTCTGGATTTATGTTGCCGGAATTTTTTATTTTATTTTTGTGGGTTGTGATTCCGGATTTATGTTGCCAGAATTTTTTGTTTTGATTTCTTGGGTTGTAATTTCGGATTTATGTTGCCGGATTGTAGGTTTTTGTTAATATGTGTACATGTTTTCTAATGTTTTATGTTTAAATCCAGCTCCGGATTTATGTTGTCGGATTTTTGTTGCAAAACAATGGGTTTGTTTGTTTCAGTTTCTGGAAATTGTCCAGGCAACATGTTTCTCTATAAACAGAACACTTAAGGATGCCGGATTCCTTGCCTACTTAATAGGCTGCTGCTTCTAATGCTAACTTAACATGGATTCTCTGCATAATCAACGGTTTGATCATGCAGAGAATCTTCCACGTATTGCAAGTCCTTTGAGTTTCCCTTTGCAACAGTTCAGAGTTGCAACGTTCCTAGGAGTACTTGGACCCTTTCAATTCCAGTCAAAGTGAAACTTCCAAAGCAGCAGTTGAGGCTACCAATGACACTTATACAACCTTTTCTATTTAACCAGCCTTGCATCCTCTATTTTTGCATCCATTCAATTACTTCTCTACGCCTATGTTATTTCTCATTTCGCTTCCTCCATCTATTTCTTTGCATTACTTTAGCAATAACTTATTTTATTCCATGGATGCCAGGGAAGCCCAAAGTTTTCTTGCAGGTTTAAGGGTTGTTGGTGGTCATCTAGATGAGGAGATAAAGCGTGGAGATAACATGGTTGAGCAGACAACCCATGATATCCACAGGCTTATGAACCAGGCAGCAAGACTTAGGACCATCAAACGGCAAACGTCTGAACGATACCAAGCACGAGATGCACTTATCATTGTTGAGGCTGTTGGGGATTGTCTCGTTCACCTTGAAAGCACAATTGCTCTCATGGAGGCTAAGAACGAAGTCATGGAGGCCAATGTGGCCATTGCAAGATAGTGTCAAGCTGCTCTTGACAAATATGAAAACAACCTCCCAGCCATCCCTAAGGATATGTAGCCTTTGCATCTTTTCTCTGTTTTAGTGCTTGCCCTTTATTTGTAATGCTTGGTTTTTATATCAATAAATGGAGTTTCAGTTCAAGTTTCATTGGTTCATGGATTGAGTGCATTCAAATTTGCATAATCTGTTTATTCAATTTCTATTTACTTTCAATAAGTTATTCAAGAAATTGGATTGTTCTTACGATGAAGGTGAACAGAGGAAACACAGTTTGGCAATAACAATGTGCAATCGAAAGGAATCAATAAATGGCCATCATATAAGCATGAAATTGGTAAACAGAGGAAACACAAATTTGCCAAAATCTTTGCAATCGAATTTGGTAAACATGAGAAACTCTACTTTGCAAAGATTACAGAGGAAACACAAAGTTGCCAAAATTATTTCAATCCAAAACAGGAAACACTAATTTGCCAAAATCATTTCAACACTAATTTGCCAAATCTGTGCAATCCAAAACAGGAAATAGAATTTCCCCAAATCTGTGCAATCCAAATCATTACTATCTTTACAATCCAGAAATGTCAACAGAGGAAACATATTTCAATCCATTATGTTTACAATCCAAAAATGTAAACAGAGGAAACACAAATGGCATAAGCCTTACACAACCAAGGTGAACAGAGGAAACAAAATTGGTCAAATGTTTGCACAATCAATGTAAACAGCTGAACCATATTCATTCATAATTAGTTGAATACATTTGTCTTACATCTCCATTGAGCATATCCTTTCTCCATAAAATATTTGCATAATCTGCACTACTATATGCAATCTTCTACATAAAAAGATGCTACATATACATTTCATCCCTGCACAATCCATCAACAAAATGGCACAGTATTTGCTACATACAAAAAGGCCAGGTCAACAAATATTATGGCCTGAACACCAAAAATGTGTTTACATTCACCCATATACACACCAAAAAATGTCCATAAATTCTTGACAGTCCTAACTTGTCTTTCCCTATCCTTGCCATGGAAAATACAAGCACAAAAATTATTTGAGCTATTAGTTGCCATAGTAAATGGAGAATAAAAAACAAGATTAGGAAAAATCACCTAGTAGACATCATGGAGAGACTTCAGCAAACACAGTAGCATAAATTTCTGGACAGCACTGCAATGTTGATGGTAAAGAATCTGTTCTTGCAAGTGCCTCCTTCCTCATATGAGGAATCTTGTAGCAGTTTGAACCAAGGCACTTCAACACTTCAATCATGCATGACTGCAGTGTCAAGAAGATGCGATTGCTTTTCTCTACTTCAAAATTCAGGTATGCATCATCAACATGAGCAACCAATTCAACAACTGATTTTGCACACTCCTTGCTCTGCAGGGACTGAATTGCTCTGAAGAATCCAAGGTCCAAGACGTTCAAATCAGGGAAGTTAGGTGGCTGACTAACTAAACGGATATTCAAACCACTTGCTTGAACTGCACACAAGAATTCAACATTATCAGCATGAATATGTGTCTTCGCATTGTTTTGTTGAATCAAAATCTCATCCATAATACTCTCCCTAGGCCACTTATTGGCTATAGTTGATAATACTTTCCTAATCATAAAATCCCTAATTACTTGTCTTGTAATGGCTGCAATGGGTTTAACCTCCATTGTTCCCGCATTGTTTTGTTGAATCAAAATCTCATCCATAATACTCTCCCTAGGCCACTTATTGGCTCTAGCTGGTAATACTTTCCTAATCATAAAATCCCTAATTACTTGTCTTGTGATGGCTGCAATGGGTTTAACCTCCATTGTTCCACGAGGCCTGTTTTGACTCGATCTTAGAGCAGCACCATGTTCAACTAGTGGGAATAGCCCAATTTTTCCATCAAAAGTACATATACCGTTTGAGTCATACCTTGGTGACCGCGCGTCGAACACGTCAAATATAAGAGTGAAATAGGTATGGAAAAGGGGGTAGAAATACAACTTATCACTGTCCACAAGAGTTTGTAGATTGCGGTAAGAGGATCGTCCACAGAGACCTCTAGGAAATGTAGTTCTTGGTTGACTTCCTCGTCACTGGATTTGGTTTGGTGGAATCTGAAAATAAAGACAAAACAGAAAGAAGTAAAATAGTTCAAAACAGTATTGGCCAAAGGCTTGGCCTAGACAGGGGTCAAGACTGAGATAAATCAAATAAAAGGGGAATTCCAAGTAAGGGTGATGTGAGAGCTTCTGTTCTTATGCTTCGATCATTGACTCAAGTGTATTCATCTCTTCATTCATAGTACTGCTATAGATTGGAGGAACTCCTTTTCACTCCTGTCTTCCCTCCTCTTCAAATTACCTGGCGGGTACTCCCTCTCCTAATAATCTTAGCCAAGGGACACCTTGCTGGTTAAAGGGTTTATCCGTTTGACTGCTGTCTTGAATGGTTGTTCGCTTCCTCAATGGTATAGGGGAAGACAGTACCTAGGCCAAGTTTTCTCCCTGTGGAAACCCTAGGTTGTCAATCTGGTCTTGACCTAGATCACTTATTTCTTCTAGTCTGGCGCGAGACTAGTCACCTACTTCGCCTAGCCGACGGGTACTCCCTCTCCTTCTAGGCTGGTTGCAACTCTTCTCTACTAGGGTACAAGAATGGCCAACTCTTGCCTCTAGTGAGTAAGCGATTAAATAAGCTTAAGAAATAAATGAATACGAATAAAGAGATTATTAAGCATGGTTTGATCTCACGAATGCATAAGAGCTAAGCTCATCAACCCTTACCAAGAATAGGTGTTTAGCTACTCATACTCATGGATAGAAAATAAGAATACTTGATTGCATAAATAAATTAAATCCGAGATTTAAAGAATTAAATCCGGAGCAAAAATATATCAATGTCGAATTGGGGAAGAAGAAGAGAGTCTCAGAAGAGGAGGACACGTTCAGCTATAAGTAAGCTAAAACTCCTCTGTCCTTCTCCAACTCAATCTCCTAAATAATCTCCAAATAAATTATCCTGATTTGTTTTGAATAAAAATAGGAATTTAAAATATATAAAGATGGAAGGAGATCCTTGATAAGATTCTTAAATAAATATCTTCTTGATCCTTCTCTTTCTCGCTGGACAGCTGTGATTTGCCAGCTCGCAAGGCCCAACGCTGCTGCTCATGATCGCTCTCTCGCGGATCAGTCTTGGTCAAGCGCTAGGCCAAGACTCGGGAAAACAGCTTCAGCGCTCCACAATTCATATTCTTCTATAAATTGCCTCCAGACCAGAACTGCTAAGATATGGGAAATACAAGGATAAATCAGTAGGTTTACTGCCCAAATAACAAGTAAATGGATAGTAAAAACATGATGAAATGCAATGTAATCAAATTCCCCACACTTAAACTATGCTTGCCCCCAAGCATACAGACTCAAAGACTCAAAAATAAAAACAAAAACACAACAAAACAGAACAGACACCGTGACCCCAGAGTTCTCTTTTCGGTTGTTCACCTCACCACTGAATTCACCAAGACACTTCCCTAAGCGACCCAATGCTAGACTAACAAGGACAAATCAATACCCTAAACAAACCTCATTCAAATGGTATCAAGACATCCTGTTAGATTTGAATTTTTAATGTATAGGGGTCTATACTCACCACAGATTTGAGTCCCACCGATGTGTTATTCTATCCAGACGTGCCTAAAGACTAGTGCCATTTAAACCATTTTCAGCAGATTTATTCTCTCCTTTTTTTTATGTCCTTTGTATTTTTACAGACATATGCATCATCATTTTTTTTTCTATGCCCTATGTATTTTTACAGGCATATGCATATAGACAGAGCTTGTTCTTTTTGGGCACCCAGAACTTCCACCTTTGCTATATTCTGCTATGACATTCCAGCACCTTTTTATGTCTCACACTAAAACAGATAGAACAGCACACTCAAATCAGGCGCAGTAAGCCTAGACAACCTAATGTTCGTTAAGGTTTTAAGCTAGACGTCCTTTAGACCATGTGGATAGAGTTTGTTTGGGTAACATTAGATAATATGCCCCTTGGGCATTGATCAAGTTACGCTCGTTCGCTTCCCTGTTACTAAAGCATTGTTTCGCCTAGACAAGTATCTACATGTAGTTTCAGTGGTTGACTAAACAACCTAAGTTAAAAACTGGGTTTCCTGGTGTGCACTCAATCAAAACAGACTCAAACAAGCATAAAAAGAAGAACAAAAAATCATGCAAACAGCAGACTCAAAACTGGACAAACTGATGTAATTTTAAATTTTAAAACGCAAAAAATTGACTCAAAATCACACAAATCAATCAATATTCACAACAAACACAAAGACAAAAATTAAAATAAGAAATTAAAACACCCTCCCCACACTTAAAAGACACAATGTCCTCATTGTGTGGAGAGACAAATAAAAGACAGAAATAAAAAGAAAAGAAAGAAACGACCTGGGGGCAAAAACAGAACATGCTGCTGGAGCGGGAGGATCTTGGCCTGATGCTTGGCCTAGATCAGCAACTGGAGGGGTTGCTGTGGATCAGGAGGCGCTGGCGGCTGAGGGAGAATACAAATGGATATGGCGGTTGGAGTTTCCCACGACTAAAATTGATGGCACTGACACGTGTCCCTCTAACTCCAACAGAGTCTAGGCCTGAGGTTTGGCCAAGCTCTAGGCCAATCCGCAGCATCGTCCCCACACTTAGTTCCTGCGAGCAACCAAAATAACCCGGCAAACTCAAATAGAACAAAAATAAATGAAAAATAAATCAAATGAAAAGAAATAAAAGAAGCATGGGTTGCCTCATATGTAGCGCCCTTATTTATTGTCTTGGGCTCGACACTGCCATGGATTTCTTATCAAGAAACTCCTCCAAATTCCCCCAATGCGCTAAGTTTGTCAGGACCTTTAGGTGGCATTCCCTTGACAACCCCTATAGGTATACGTTTGAATGGATCGGGGGGGCTGTTCCAGCTCATAATTCTGTTGTCCTGTTTTCCCTTTCACTTTTGCAGTCTTGGCCCGTGTCTTGGCCAAGCTCGAGGCCAAGATTGCGTCTGTCTCTTTTGGATCGGCTAAACTGCCCAAAACTTCTTGGAGTTCCTTCTTATCTTCTGTTCTGTCCTACAATCCTGCTAGAGTCTTTGTTCCCCTGCTCAACACATACTCGAGGTGATTGTTAACATAAATATCAGCCATTTTATCAGTAATTGGATCTAACACATCAAGAAAATTAACACAATGTAAATCATTTGGATGCTGTAATGCTTCGGTAATGCTGAATTTTAAAGTCCTTCCACAGAATTCTAAAATTATGCTCCCTTCAAAGCAGTCAATCTTAGCCTTCGATGTCCTTAGAAATGGTCTTCCTAATAAGATGTCAGTGGTGCAAGAAGGTAATTGAACATTCATTTCAACAATGTAAAAATCCACTGGGTATATAAAATCATTTACCATTACGAAGACATCTGTCACGACTCCCTTGGGTCGGATGAACGATCTGTCAGCCAGTTGGATCACCAAATCAGTCTCCTTCATCGTACCTATCTTCAAGGTCTCGAATTCACTCAAGGACATCACGTTGATGCCAGCTCCTAAATCACAAAGGGTCTTTCAATCGTCTTATTTCCTATTCGACATGGAATGGTGAAAGTTCCCTGATCCTTGCACTTCTTTGGAAGTTCCTGCACTGCAGAGACATTATGAGCTAAATGCACTCTCTCTATACCTGCAACTTTCTTTTTGTTAGTGCAAAATTCTTTAAGAAATTTAGCATAAGAGGGAACTTTGGCAATTAAGTCTAACATAGGTATATTAACAGCTATCTTTCCAAAAAAAATCATAAAGTCCCTTGCTTCATCTTGCTTCTTCTCTTTTGAGGATCTAGGAGGGAATGGTGGAGGAATTTCGATCACTTCCTCCTTCTGGTCAGGTTTGGCCACAGGTTTGGCCAAGACTGCATCTGCTTTTTCTGTTTCCGTGGAAACTGCTGGTTTGGCCTGAGGTTTGGCCAAGATCGCATCTGCCTCAATTTCTTCCTCCTCATCTTCATCCAACTCTTGCGACTGAATTTTTTTCAATTCCTTGTCTGTTTTCGCACCTTCCCTCTCTGGTAACACAACTCCACTCCTTAAACTCATGGCACTTACATTGTGCCTGGGGTTGTTCACGGTGGCAGAAGGTAATCTGTCTTGGTTAGCCATCTGATTGATTTGCTTCTGCATCTCCGCCTGTGATTGCATAAAATTCTTCTGCATCTCTATCTGTGACTGCATAAAATTCTTCTGCATCTCTACCAAACCAGTTTGGGTTGCTTGCATAAAAATTTTAAGAGTGTCTTCTATAGATGGACCAGTAATCTGCAAAGGTTGAGGGGTAGGCGGTAGCTGGGCTACAGGAGCTTGGTCAGAGGCTTGGCCTAGATTCTGTTGTGGAGGGACTAGATCGCTCCATCTGAAGTTTGAGTGGCCTCTCCATGAGTACTCGTTACTTCCCTGAGGGTAGTTCTGCATCCCTTGGTTGTGTGTATATGCTGCGTTAACCTGAGTCATATTATCCGAAGGGTTTTGCACCATATAACAATTGTTGGTTTGATGATCCTGCTGCTGGCATATCCCACACACTGAAGCTACTTGCTTTTGATTCTGAATTCCTGTGGGCATTGCACCTGAAATGTTAATAGAAAGATTTTTGACCATGTCAGTTAATTCAGTTAACTTTTGTTCAACATTAATAGCACAAAGATTTGAAGGAATAGAGTTTTGGTCAGAAGAAATATTATTTTGGCAATTGTCTGCCATAGTCTGAAGTAGCATCTTGGCTCTTGTGACAGTCAAGTCTTGCAATGCTCCACCTGCTGCTGAGTCCACTTTTTCTTTGCTGCTTGGCAGCATCCCGTCATAAAAGTACTAGATCATTGTCTGATCCGCAACTCCGTGTGTAGGGCAGACTTCTTGCAACTCACGGAACCGTTGATGATATTCACTTAGACCCTCATTGTTCCTTTGCTGGATGGCAACCATATTCTTTCTAGCAACCCCTGCTTTTGTTGCATTCCAATACTTGTTCAAGAACAAAGTGGACATCTCGGCCCATGTGTTGACCGTGTTGTGAGGTAAACCATAAAACCAATTTTGGGCACCCCCCCTCAAGAGAGCATGGAAAAGCTTTCAACTTTGCTCTTTCCATATTCACAGCAGCTGGTTTCATCATGTCACATTGAACGTGTAGGTTCCTCAGATGCTTGAATGGGTTTTCATTCGAATGACCAAAGAACTTAGGAAGGTTGGCCACCATATTGGTCTTAATAGACCAATCATTCGGTACAGCTGGTAAACTGATACAGGAAAAGGTTTCCTGTTCTGCTGTTCTGTTCAGTTCCTTCATCGTCGGCTCTGGTTGATTTTCTGCCATGTCTTGGTCGGAGTCTTGGCCAAGACTGTGGTCTAGACTATAATCTGTTTCGGAACTAGAGGTTTTCGATTCACTTTCTTCTGGGGTTTTCCTCTTTCTAGCTATCTTTCTGAGTTGTGCTTCGATCTTAGAGAGATTCGGATTGTATGGCAGTAAATCTTCTTATCTGCAAGAGGACCTGGTCATCAACTATCAAAAACAAAATAAAACAAAAAAAACAAAAACTACAAATACCGTTAGAGATCCCCGGCAACTGGGCCAAAATTTGACCCCGCGTCGAACACGTTAAATATAAGAGTGAAATAGGTATGGAAAAGGGGGTAGAAATACAACTTATCACTGTCCACAAGAGTTTGTAGATTGCGGTAAGAGGATCGTCCACAGAGACCTCTAGGAAATGTAGTTCTTGGTTGACTTCCTCGTCACTGGATTTGGTTTGGTGGAATCTGAAAATAAAGACAAAACAGAAAGAAGAAAAATAGTTCAAAATAGTATTCGCCAAAGGCTTGGCCTAGACAGGGGTCAAGATTGAGATAAATCAAATAAAAAGGGAATTCCAGGTAAGGGTGATGTGAGAGCTTCTGTTCTTATGCTTCGATCATTGACTCAAGTGTATTTATCTCTTCATTCATAGTACTGCTATAAAGTGGAGGAACTCCTTTTCACTCATGTCTTCCCTCCTCTTCAAATTACCTGGCGGGTACTCCCTCTCCTGATAATCCTAGCCAAGGGACACCTTGCTGGTTAAAGGGTTTATCCTTTTGACTGTTGTCTTGAATGGTTGTTCGCTTCCTCAATGGTATAGGGGAAGACAATACCTAGGCCAAGTTGTCTCCCTGTGGAAACCCTAGGTTGTCAATCTGGTCTTGACCTAGATCACTTATTTCTTCTAGTCTGGCGCGAGACTAGTCACCTACTTCGCCTAGCCGACGGGTACTCCCTCTCCTTCTAGGCTGGTTGCAACTCTTCTCTACTAGGGTACAAGAATGGCCAACTCTTGCCTCTAGTGAGTAAGCGATTAAATAAGCTTAAGAAATAAATGAATACGAATAAAGAGATTATTAAGCATGGTTTGATCTCACGAATGCATAAGAGCTAAGCTCATCAACCCTTACCAAGAATAGGTGTTTAGCTACTCATACTCATGGATAGAAAATAAGAATACTTGATTTCATAAATAAATTAAATCCGAGATTTAAAGAATTAAATCCGGAGCAAAAATATATCAATGTCGAATTGGGGAAGAAGAAGAGAGTCTCAGAAGAGGAGGACACGTTCAGCTATAAGTAAGCCAGCTCCTCTGTCCTTCTCCAACTCAATCTCCTAAATAATATCCTAAATAATCTCCAAATAAATTATCCTGATTTGTTTTGAATAAAAATAGGAATTTAAAATATATAAAGATGGAAGGAGATCCTTGATAGGATTCTTAAATAAATATCTTCTTGATCCTTCTCTTTCTCGCTGGACAGCTGTGATTTGCCAGCTCGCAAGGCCCAACGCTGCTGCTCATGATCTCTCTCTCGTGGATCAGTCTTGGCCGGAGTCTTGGCCAAGTGCTAGGCCAAGACTCGGGAAAACAGCTTCAGCGCTCCACAATTCATATTCTTCTATAAATTGCCTCCAGACCAGAACTGCTAAGATATGGGAAATACAAGGATAAATCAGTAGGTTTACTGCCCAAATAACAAGTAAATGGATAGTAAAAACATGATGAAATGCAATGTAATCACTTAGCCTCGCAACAGCAGCTAAGAACATGACCTTAGGAATGAAATTAGAGTTTTTGGAGGTTCTTACTGGATTATTTTCTCCTACCAGGAGATAGTAAGTATGTGATCTCTTGCTCAAATGAAACCACTTCTCGTCGATGTGTACTGTGTTCTCCATATGCTTGAATGTTGGCTGGATTGGTATTGTCGTTGGTTTGAAATGGGATAGACAATGGTTGATTAAGCTGGTGAGGTTGGCTGGTGTCAAGATGGGTTTGATAGCATTCAAGTGACGCCTAATGGCTCCCTCATTCAATTTAGCAGGCAAAAAATGCCTAATCACACCGAGGTGGAAAGCCAGAGATCTGATGGTTGTCCTCTGCCTCAGAGGAATATTTCGAATCCTTTCCAAATCGAATTCAACTCTCTTCCTTCCACAGTTTTTCACTCTGTTGGTGTCATGATTGTGGTTACCAGACTCCCTTCCGCGTTTCCACAGCCTCTGCATTGATCTCATTGACACTCCGAACATGAGAGCTACCTCCCTAGTTGTTGTTCTCTTCAATCTCCCATTTTTTTATTTTCCCAACAGACAAGAGTATGCGGCGCGTCGTTTAGAGCTGTCCAGTTCTTTCTTTCGACCTAAACCAGGAAACCATGGAGATGGTAAACACAAATGACATAACATATTGAAATTATAAACTTGAGATGGAAGGAATAACCTTGAAAACCCAATTGCGACTCTTGTGGTGGCAAGTTCAGGTCTGGAATGTTGATAGGTTGCTCAACCTCTTCTTCGTTGACAAATGTGTCATTGTGGGATTCTAATATAGTAGAACAATTCGATGGAAAATCATCAAGGTCGGGCCAATCGCTTATAGGGGACTGAGGACTGTCATGGAATTCATTGAGGTCCTGTGATGAAGAACCCATTTTTTAGGGGAAAGAGTTTGAAGAGAAGAGGGGTTTCGATGGCAAACGAAGAGGGACACTGACATTTCACACCTATAACCCATTTCATTCAAATTGAAATGATTGGGGAAGGAGGGAAACGAAATCAATTTGAGTTTTTTGGCCATATTTTGGTGAAATTTTGAGCGTACTAGGTTTAGATTTTAGAAATTTTGAATGAAATTTATTTGAAATTTGAAAGTGAAATTTGAGAAAAATGTTGCAAGCGAGGAGAGAATGAGTGAAGGAGAAGAATAACGAAATTTTCATGACCGTTGGTATTGTGCGGCCCACAAATGAAGAGACAGAAAGCCTAGGCTGTCAGTTGTCACTGTTGCAGCCTTAATCTAGGTGATTTCGGCCCAAACAATAAATAATTCGGGCCGGAAGGAGTATCTAATAATAATCGAGTGAATTTCATAATTATATAAGTTTATTTCATACTTGTACTGCACATTATATCATAGATTTCAAGATTGTAGTAGAATGACAATTGTATGCGGTCAATGCTACTCCTGTTTCCAATAAAATGCAAATACCATAGATTTTAGTGAACCGGACAATTTTGTTGCAGTATTGGGACCAATTTACTATAAGACGCTAACTAAAATGACTGGCCAGGTTTGGTCGTTGGTGCCATCATTGCCTTTGGTAGGCATTAACAATCCTGGGTCCTGCCATTAATTAAGCTACAAGAAGTCATCATACCTTTGCAACTTGCAATAGCATTTTCCCTTCTCAACGACTCCATATCTACTATCTACTGAGGATTGTGAAGATTTTGATTCAAGACTGTCTTCAGCTTTCAAGAACACAAAAACACAAACAATATGAAACAAATAGATAATGAGACGCGATAAGAAGATTTCCGAAAGTCCCTATAACACAAGAGTGACATGATGAACACTACTGCGCGACCAGCGCAACGATTCCACAATCCTAATTCTGAACAGCTACATTATTACATCCTCTGCCTCATTCTAGTACTCACTACTACTTCATAGCTACTAAACATCTGTTCATCTAAAGTCCCTAGTTATTATTCAAAAATGTACAAGAACGAACAAATAAACCGATACATAGAATAGGAAAAACTGAAAATAGAGAACAAGGCAGCAGCTTCCAACTACAAAGGTACAAAGGTACTCTCCTAGTAGTAATCAAACAAATAGTTATCAAAATTAACATGCTGGGGCTGTTGGCACTGATGGAGCTGATGGATCCGTTGGCACTGATGGAGCTGACGGAGCTGTTGGAGCAGCTGGCACTGATGGATCAGTTGGATCCATGGCAGTGTCCGGTATTTCCTTCTTTCTCATTTCTAAAACCTTCCTGTGCGAGTTGGAGTGGATGGTTGGGACAAAAGTAGGACTAGCAGCAGGTCGGTACTCTGGAAGGAGCCTACCAGATCTGTAACGAACCCCACAAGCATTGCACAGGGTTTTTGGCCCCATTGGTCCTTCTCTCCATTGTGGAGTCTTTGTAACCTGACAATGCGCGCACCTTCTGGCTTCAGCTGGTGGATCTGAAGAAGGCTGCTTAACCTCCACAGTACAAGACAACAATGTCAAATTTCGTTTCTTTTTCAGTCTTCTCTTGGCTTGTTCTGACATTTTCTCGTCCAGGTACGCTTCAGAGTCTAACTCAGAAGCAACCAATGGATGAAATTTTGGGGAGACATAGGAGGTGGATATGAAAGGGAATGTTCGCCGTGGAGGGCGTGGGCGCTTGCTTCGAGGGCGCTTTGTTGGAATGCCAAATTTCGGCTGAAAGGCTGTTGGATTTTCAGCTGAACAGGAGCTACCACTGCTTTCAAGGACAGAAACAGGACTGGAGGTCCGAAAGTGGTGTGGATATTTCCCCTCAGAAGACTCATAATGGAGGGGAATGCTTCTGCTAGATGATGTTTCAGCAGTTCCTGGCCACTGTTTTAACTGGGAGGATTCATCATGCTGAGCATCAAAGAAAAAGATCTATTAACCCAAAGATTAGGAGAAGGAAAAAGAAGACAAAAACTATAGAAATCTATTGCAAGAACAGATGATATTCTAGATTTGTCCATAAAGGACAATTAAGTAAACTGGAGTTTAGCCTTTGTTCTCTCCCCCACCAATTAATAGAAGTAGACTATTAAAGGAACTTGAAAGACTGCAACAATACCAAACAAATCAGGAAGATTCTAGAACTGAAAATAAACTAGCAACAAAGGGTGAGGCGCAAGGATATAGTTTAGAAATACTCCCTTCCAAGTAGAAAGGCTCTTGGCTTGAAGTCTTAACTTCTCATACTAAAGACCAAATCAAAGGGGGAAAAATGACATCTATGACATGACCCAACTCAGCAGCAGCAACAGGTAGAAGCATTCATGAAGAAAATCTTAGCATACTTTACACAAGACAGTTTAACCAAATAAGCCAGAAAACGGTTATTAAGAAACAGAATTCTGTGGGTATGCATAATGTGGTATTAGTAAATAAAAGGTACACTAAAAGGATCTGCTGAGAACATGCTGTGTAAAATATTGATAGAGAACTTGTGCGTACCTGTGTGTTCTCCTCTGACCAAATTACATTTGCCTAGAAATGTTTATGCTCTCATAAGGCTTCATTCAATCACTTAAGTACCTATTTGTTATAAGTAGTCTGTTATGTGAATTCATGATATCCCCTACTATTCTATTTAAGACAGCTTTCCTTCCAAAGTCTAACGCTTAAGCATTAAAAGTGATACAAGATCATCGCAAAGAGTTTGATAAATTGTGGTGTGTGCGTAAAGGAGACAGCAAAATGTATAAAATGCTGCGTGCCAGATGTAAAACCATAAATATTCCAAATATGTAAGTATACACGGGAACGTATGCGCACGAAGTAAGATTGCAAGATATATTAGCTGTATCAACTATGACAGAGGGCCCACATCGTTGCATGCCACATGTGGATCCATAAACATTCCGAGCGATTATAATATCCCATATTAGGGAAATCTAAGATACACGTAAGTTGGTAACTTAATATGGAAAAACAGTGGGCGGACGTAATCAAAAGATTATAATATACTCAAGAGATGACCAGCTTTGATGCAATCAAATGCCACTCAAGACACTCATAATAAATGCCATGAAAAATATAATAAATGTTTGTTCAAGGAAGCCCTGAACAATCTAATCAATCTTACAACTAAGTACGTGGAAAGGGAGGAACACGAATATTGAACTAACAGATAAAGAGCTAATACCAGAAGTTACAGATTCATCCAGAGATTGTGGAAGAACAACATGTTGCTCAAATAAGAACAGGAAAAAAAAGCAGTTGTGGGCTGCCACACCCACCCAATAAACACACTCACATGCGCAAATGCCTTGAAACTGAACAGCTATACATACACTGCCACCAGCTTGTCAGCATGATTTTAGATGCAAGTCATTCCCACTATCCAAACAAAGAAATCTTGCAGACAATCATGCATCCACACACCACAATAACACCAGCTTACAAAACTAGAATGGTAGACAGTTCCACATTCCACATGAAAATCTTTTACATGATCCATTTTGTTAAATAAAAGAGATAAGGTCTTCCCGGAGGAAAAAATAAATACTCACAGAAACAGTTGTGTTGGCATTTTCAGTAGGCACCCCAGACGAAAACCCGGCTAACACATTGGATGGGGGTGGTTCGAGGTCTCGAAACTTGGCATCCCAATCTTCTGCATCATCATCGGGTTCCACGTCTTCCATGGGGAAATCGAAATACTTGATGGCGTCATCGAAGAAATCATCCGGGACGCCATTAAAATTAGCATCGAAAAACCAAGAATTATTCATATTATCATCCCTGCACGCACAGAAACAGAATGGTGCAACGAAAATATTAGAACAAAACAACAGGAACAAAAGAAGAAGTGTTATAAAATCACTCAATTATACTCTATACCTTGCGCACACCCACACACACACACACATGTATATCCGAGTTATTACATTGGTATAAAATTTCCATTAAAAGGGAAACTGAGCTGGATGGAGTCATTCTCATTTGTGCAATTATCGCACCAATTAAACTTTCCTATTCAAAAAACCGTTCTGAAATCCCCTAAAAACCAGTAACTCCCTTTCACACTAGATACGATGTCGCTTTTCTCCTATTATCAACTTATCACTCAATTATTTTAACAAAAATAAAATTGAACCAATTATTACCAATTTTCACCCATTTTCAAGCAATGCAGAAGTGAGAAGTAATAACACAAACATAATTAACTAAAAACTTAATCCTCATTTTATGTGTTACATTTGCGTTAAATTTTGCACAACAGAAATGCAAAAGACAGTTTCTCAGGAAACAAACAGGAAGACGGTGAAATGCAGGAGAGAAATGAAACGAACCTTCGAGGAAAAAGCGCGAAAATGCCACCAAATCAAGACATAAAAAAACCCTAGAGTACTTAAATTAGAGAAATGAGACGCCAAAACGACTATACTACAGGCATTTGGCGCGTTGTGGTGTGAATGAGAGAGAGAGAGAGATGAAGAAGGAGAAAGGAGAAGTAATGGCGAGCGAAATCTGTGTGTGTCTGAGATTAGGATTTTTAGGTTTTCTATCCTTTTGAAGAGAGTATTATTAAGGTGTGTGTGCACCTTCATGAATCTTAGTGTGGAACGTCTCGCTAATCAGCGCACATCTGCCCGTACTGTTTGGTCAAACTGGAAAATTGTGTACGAACTACGAAATAAGTAACTGGGTTTAATTATTTAGGTAATAGTGCAATACTAAAAGTCATAATTAGCGGTTGACCAGATTAGGGAAAAAACGTTTTAATCCTTTTTTTTATTAGTATTAACATGTTTCAACTCTAAACAATAAATAAAATAAAAAATCGTAATTTTAGAAAAAGAATTGTGTCAAATTGTTAAATTGCTAAGGTTAACTCCTACAGATCATCCCTACCACTTGTTGCATATATCCTCTCCTTCTTTGAGGAAAAGACTACTCTGTAAATGAAAGTTTTCTTCTTTTCTCTATAATGTCTAATTATAACTAATAAGTCGTGTTTGTAATCCACAGTCGATAACATTTTGGGTCCATCTGTACTCTCGTATTTTAACTATTAAATAGGATTTTAATAATGTCAAAACTCTTCAATGATTGTTATTTTATTGTTGAAATATTGCGATTTGTTGTTGTTTTCACTGTAGACAAACCCTAATATTTAATAGTAGAAATGTGTAACACAAATAAAAACAAAAATCAAACAACAATAGAACATGCAGGGAATAAGAAATTAGTTTTTATGGTTGTAATATAATACGATGAGGATGAATCTCATCGGAGGTTGTAACTAGCGACTAGGGAGTAGTAGGAGGATCATGTAGTGACCGCCAAAAGTGTGCAATAGTAGTGAACTGGGTTTATATATATTTTTTAAGTGTTTTGATAAAAAAAATTAATAATAAAGTGAAAGAAAGCATATGACAAGATTTGGCAGATCACCGACGAGGAGGGAAGCTGGCATCATGTTCACCATTTCTCTCCTAGTAGGGACAGTCTTCGATACAATACAATACATACATGACCATTATGTTGTTTTTCAATCCAAATCTACTACATACATACATACATACACACACATGCATAGGCAGTCACCTCACCGAAAAAGAAACATTTCCAACCTTAATCATGAGTTTCCACACAAATGAAAACAAAATCTCATTAGTCATTCAAGGAATAGAACTGACTCCACACCAGACAAGAAAACCCCAAAATAACATAACTCACTGAATCACACCAACCAACTCGTAATTCAATAATAGTATTTTCTACGAAACAATAAAAGTTAAATCTCAAATTCTACACTGTAAATAAAAATAGTGTTTGGTATGGAACTAGTACAATTGAATCACTTTCACATGCTTAAATAACATCGATAATTTTTTAGTTTAGTTGGTTTGAGTCTTAAGTTCTACACTGGGAAAAAATGAAATGTTTCCCAACAGGTTTTGAAAAGGTGACTTTTCAGCTCAGCATTCTCCGCAATAGATCACAACCAATACTGACGTAGATGCTACATTCTAACAATTGTATAGTTTGTTGCCCTCATGTTTCTACCATTTCATGGTTTCTTGGTGGGGGTTACTTCTGCATTCAGATTTTACAATAGGTCAAAACCAGGAGAAAGGAAAAAAGATAGTCCCAAACAGACTGCAGATCCTTGGTCTTATCAGGAATGCCTTCACAGTAGAACAAATGTGTTGAGAATTAAACAGGGCACAAACACAAAAATCTGTCATGAATGGGAAGCTGAAAAGATCCCACTTTCCTATTTCATCATTTCTTTTTCTCTCTGCCTTTCTGATCCCTACAATTTGTGACCAAGTATTGTAATATTCATCATATCTTGACTTTTGATGTTCTTCTTCTTGCTCTTACAAACAGACAAAAGAAGAAAAATGGTAATATGATTGCTGACGCCAATGAAATGATTTTCCATGACGTAACGTCACCCGAATGGTTCAACAGGCTCTCCAACTCCTGCAATTCAACGCGTCTTAGCACAAAAATACAGGCAAAACATTGTCATTAAGTTGTAGCAGATTAAGAATGTAAATAAATCCGGTGCATCGCCTTAAAGCAATTTTAGACACTCTATTTGTACACTACCTATTCTCATTTGCCAGAAATTACATTCGAAAATATGAAGTGTTGACATACTAGAATAAGCGACTTAATCCCAACACTGTCAAGTAACTTAGGACATTGTTGGGATTAAGTCGCTTATTCTAGTATGTCAACACTTCATAACAATGTCCTAAGTTACTTGACAGTGATCCTTTTCGTGGACAATAGTGCTATCAATTACTTTAGTTATTTTCTTTAAACATAACACGCAACAAGTCAGGATCTAGGGTATAATTTCTGAACTTAAAAATGCATATTGTCAAATGGAGGATATTTTCATAGTTCACTCAAAATGTATATACATGCACAAAATAGTAAAATAAGCCACTGGTGGATAAGTACTTACAATGCTAGTGACATTTTGGACTGTATGCTTGTGCTGCTTTGCAAAAATGGCCTGAGCATATTTGTAGAGCTCAACATCGAGGTGGTTGAGTGATCTTATCTGATCAAGGACCTCCCAAGGAACCCGGAGACGATCCTGTAGAAATATCAGCGGTCAAAAGTTTGAGAAACACGGAAAGATATTGAAATCCTAATCAGGAAGATATTGTTTCTATTTGATACAAACAACAGCCAGCATCCTACGGAATTGTTTCTACTTCGCATCTCTTTTCATTTACATTAATGTCATGTGTTTTCATAAGTCATGGAGGACATAATAAACCTGTGCCTTTTTGGTCAATCAGGGCTGGCTCAAATGAAAAACTACAAAATTAATTTAGACAAGGGCTTATCACATCAGGGCAGCAGACAGAATCGTTTTCTCATAAGCTCCACAATGGTGTGTAAGGGGGGAAAATTTGCTGTTTTCAACTCCCACCGATGCAATGATGGGCATCAATGAACCATTTAATTCAAACGGCTACGATATTAAAATGAGTGTGTTTAAAGTATTCATTTGGAAAGGAAATTGGCAGAAAAAGATAACAAATACCTCCTTTGAAAAATTTGCTGGAGAGATTCTCTTCAAAGAAGCAATACGGCGACGTCCCTGAGTCTTACGCAGAGAAGAAATGCAACTTTCATAAACGTCCATAAGTTTTGCCACAGTCATCTAAAATGGAGGAAGAAAAAATTGAAATTATTATTTCTTTTCACCTTTTGCCTTGTCAAGGAAACTGACAGTCTGTTATGTCTACATATATAATGCCTTACATTTTCTTTCTTATCTTCTGAATTTCCACTTGAAGAATCATCCTTTTGATCCGAGGTACTATTCTGTCATTCAGAAAAAACTGTGAGGAAACTCACTTCTCATAGATGTTCTGATCACCAACTGTGAGTTGTCACTAAATGCTAACCTGATGATCATCGATTTCAGGTTCAGAATCTGAAATTGAGGAGCCCTGTTCTGTATCAGAAATGAAATGAATTTGAGAATCGACTAAAACAGGATAATTTTTTTTTAGTCCTAAACATTTTTGAGGATTCTTATTTTAGTCACAAAGTATTCAGTTTCAAAGAAATTAATTTTTAGGAATTTGACGAAAGACAATGTCTCGGAATAAAATAGGATTCTGGAAAGGTTAAAGATCAAAACTTACAGTTATCCCAGAGCAAAGCACTAGAAGCCAGAGAACAATAAAGTAAGAGCAGGACCAACCTGATCTGTTAGCAGATGCCATCTCCGAGGAATTTGCAGTCAATGCTTGCGAAATCACCTGTGCACCTACCACATTTGCAAACATTGTCGCAGATTCTTTGTGTTCTTCAGTGAGACCAACATATAGCATATTATCCAACCTCCTCTGCAAGATATATAAGTATCAATCGTTAAGATGACCACAGGGAAAAAGATAATCTCAGGAACAATGTCATGACCGCATTGATCTAAAGATGGCAAGCATATTCTAAATACCTTAGCAACTACAAGAACAATATCACCAAGTATCCCATGCTTCTGTACACAATGACGCACTTTATGTGCTTCCGGAAAGTAAGAGTTGTTTGTCAAACCTGCGACCTATTAATTAAGACAAATGAATGGAATTTTGGTTATGTAGCCAGTGAGATACATGCAGGAAGCAAACATGCAATAATTGTGAACTTAATCTTCCAAGAGGTAAAATATACAATACACACTCGCAAGCTTCCTGAAGGTCTAGCAGAACCATCCAGACTAAGAATGATAATCACGTCTTATGTGAGCATCATCAAGCCCCATATAGTGAGTAGCTGAACTTGCAGCCACCAGTTATCAGCGAAACCCAAAAAGAGGGAACTCTTAGGCAAATAATGACAAAATGGGTTTGTAAATGTTTTTAAACACTAGAAATCTTCAGCCAACAAGCCAGAAAATCCCTTTATATATTAAAAGCAGTAGTAGAATAAATTCACTATCAAATAATGGGAGACGCTTTTAAGTTAACATCAATTTCATTTTGTTATGAGTTGTTTCTCTATGTAAAGTTTGAACCGGCAATACAAGTACCAATAACCCAAAAGAGAAGAATTAAAGCTATACAACATGGAAACACGAATTGACAATCTAATGTGTCCAATTCCAAAAACACAGAATAGCACTGAAGGCACAAAATCTGTCAATTGCAAATTGAGACTTGAGAGAACAATAATATATACAGGTATTTGGATGAGCTAAGCATTTAATTTCTACCCTATGTTTCTCCTTAACCATTTTTCCAAGGAGAAGTAGAAGCTAAGGGTAATGAAAACACAACAGACAAATATATGAGCTGTGGTTTGTGACAGTAAAATGACAAAATTACCTGGAAAGTTGCTCCATTGTGGACAATGTCATGAGCTGTAGGGTCAGTTATATATTTGTGCAATGGCATTACAAGCTCCTCCATATTGTATGGGTCATGGCCATTGATAATATTTGAGCCCCTAAACTTTCTAGCATCCCTCTGTTCATGACTCCATAGAAGTAAAAAATTAATAAAAATGCAGCACGAGATAAAATGCACATGTAGCTTCTGCTGCATTTCCATCCATAAATTAACAAGTGAATTAACACCCATTCACAGTCTATGTTCTCTTGGTCCTCTGAGAAGATAGTGCATAAAATGCACATGTAATAGAGGAATTGGAGAGAAAATCAGCACAGAGAGAGGCGAGGAAATAAGTACTAACACTGGGGTGCCTTACACTTACAAAATGGCAAAAGTAATTCAGTCCAAATAATAATTTCAGGATCTCCAATTTCGTTTCTGTTTCATGTAAATTACTAAAACAAGGCGATTTTCTAAATAAGGACTTTCCATAAGAGAACATTAAATTGATGAAGAACCAGAAAATCAAGGAAATAAGATCATCCACAGCATAAAACTATGGAGTATACAAAATGAAAGGAAGAGAGACACCTAGCAGAACAGTGTCAGAGCATACCCTGGCAAATAGATCTTTCGTCATCCATGGAACCAAATACTTCCATGGCCAAATATCCAATGTACTAACGCCACCAGTTTTAGAGCGCACACGGTGAGCCATTTGTGTAGCAGAAGTTAGGTTAGGGTGCACCAAAAACCTAGCTGCCACCTCAACCGAAAATTCATAAGTACTAAAGACACGGTCGACTGGATTCCTAAGTATGGTCATCACTGAAGTCTTCTCCACAGGAAGTTTGGACATCATGCTATAGTCATCATGAGTAACCAACAATCTGCATTTCTGTTTGCTGCACAAAAAGCAGAATTAAAATATCACTCAGAAGCAACAAAAGTTATATTTGTATCTTCTGTCACAGGCACTAAAAATACTGACAGGTTTCAGCAAGGAAACCCTTACATTTCTTTCCTCTCTACCATAGTTTTTTTTTCCTTTCAAGAACTATACACCATAGTATTAAAAATAGAAGAAATGGGTACTGTTCTACAATACCCTGTTTTTTTTTCCCGGTAGAGCAGATTGCTGCCACTACCAATTTTAGTTCCCATTCACCCTGTTAGTTTTAGAGGATCTCCCATTTCTTCTCTTTCTCCTTCTGTATGGTTTTATAGAATGCTTTTTGTTCACTAATATCCAAGCTCCCTCCAGTTACACTCAAATCTTTCACAATTCCCTTCGAATTTTTTGAAATTTGAACAAAATCTAAACATATTTAAAGGAGCTTATTCAAAACGAAAATGAGGATTTGAGCTTTCGTTTTCTAGATGAATGATTTCTAATCTAATATATGTGAATATTTTTCTATCTATTAATAACATGTACTACTGTAGTCATTATGAAATTCTATAGCTCCTAATAGAAATTGTCTAATATGAGAAGTCAGCTATTATTTACAAGATGTATCATGATACATGTCTATGGTGAAGCTGCCAAAAAAACTAACGTCTCTACTGGAAATTTGTAAGCTGGAACTGTACTTTCAATTTGCAAATTTGACAATGCCTGCAACTGCACCTTAAAACCATGCCCTACGTCTATAACTAGAAACACCGAGATGACATATTTCTTCCCTATAGTGTGGTGTGGCATAGACTCAGACTCAGCTTAGGAAAAAAAATCAGATGAAGCCTAACCATCCTCCAAAAGGGCTCACAAAAGAAATAAAAACAAATAAAATGAAACTGCAAAACTTAAATACTATTCCTTAAATATTGAGAAAAACAAAGATCACTTAACGCCCATAACAGTACCTTGGATCAAATCGCAGCTTATCATAGGAACGCGGGCATTCCTGATGATTAGAGTACAATTTTTTCAAGAAACTGCAAACATACAGCAAGAAACCACAGTCATTAAGGTCACTCAAAATGCATACTCTTCGATTCAGTCCTACAGCAAACACAATGCACCTAAGGGAAATGAATTACCAGTGAAAGTATGTCCGCCCACCAGTTCTAGGAACATGAAGGAAAAACAACAAATCACGTAGGGTATGCTTATCCTCGCTCACTTCTTGTTCAAGTGAAGACTCAGCCCATTTTTTCACAATGTTATCACATTGGCCAAAACTATCTTCAACAGCAGAACCATTTGCTATATAGCAACACAGACATAAAAACAAAACCCTCATTTCAATTTGTTTCAACAAATCAAAATAAGCAATGCAATCATAGCATGAGCCGAAACTTACCCACTCCAAGAAGGATCAGAAACACCACCAACCTTAAACTCCTATTACCCATCAACACTTAAATCCTACAAAAAAGAAGGCCAATAAGCTCAAGTCTCCGACGAAAGCAGCTAACCGGAAGCAGAATTCAAGGAGAGTGAGTGAAATATTATACTACTATAAAACACCATATCCGAATTCAAAAAGGATTAAAGAAGGAAGTAGTGGGATACCTACCTGTCTGTATCGAGTGGAGGGACCTCGTGCTCATAAATTTCGCGAGTTTGGGAAATGGGAATCAACTAGTGGTCCACAAGAAATACTCCCCAGTTCGCAAAACCCAAGAGAATTGTGGCACTGCACAGATTTTCTCGCCAGCCAAACAGAAGCGAGAAAAGGGATTCTGCTTTTTTTCATGGAGAGAATTCCTCTGTCCGTCGGGGAAGGCGTTTCAGCGCAGGAAGAAATGCATTTTGATGTTGATGGTTAGTTTTCGTTTGGTCTGGTGGTCTTAAGAGGGTAAAAATGTCAAACTATTTTCTTAATAGTCAACACCTTTGACTTGCGATCTAAAAAAAATGGTAAACAAGAGTTTTCTCTGGAAAAAAATAAGGTAAATTTACTATGCATTTGTGTGACATGTTATATTTATAATTGAGCTTGTATTTATCAAATTAGTCACTCATTTTATTTGAATATATTATAAGGTTATGCTTACATAATTTTTTAAAAAATGATATGACATAAAAGTCACGACTCTCCACTCATTTTGTAATGATAAATAAAAAGTTGGATCAAAATATCAAAAAATAAAAAATCGAACGAGATCAAAATAATATATCTTTTCCAGCGATAAAACATCGAGCAAGATTAAAATAATAAACCACGATTTTTATGTGCTCAATTTTATTTATTTATTTGGTTTTTTTTGACATGTCGATTTTTATATTTTTCTAAAATTTAATTTTTAATTAGTCAGTATAGCTATATGTTGTCTTTTAAATGTCAAATAAGGTATAATTATATTAAAGGAGAAGCGACTAATGTAGATAAAATGTCAGTAACTTATTTGACTCAATTATAAATATAGATAGAGAGTGATTTTTTTTTATTCCATTGTCGTTTCCTTTTTGGTGTTTTTAACTTTTTATTACAACTCCATTTTTTTTTGTATATTTCTGTTTTTAAACTGTTTTTATTAGGTGAAAAATAAAATGTACCCCATCTATTAAAATTCTTTCTAATTTGCATTCATGTTCTCGATTCAGTCCCGAATGGACTCGATCTGTGACTAATTCATGATCTAATGAGATTTTTCTTTATATTAGTGAACATTGACCTGATTTTTTGCAATAAGAGATTTCTAGCCTGAAAGCAAATTTACTATTCTATTCTATTTTCTTTGATAGGGAGTAGATTTGCATCTTCTTCTCATAAACATTTTTAAAATTCTAAAACTACACTTATCTATAAGAAACAACTTCAAAGTTCAAACACGAATTAACTATTTAGCTAAATAATATGTTAAACCAACATTCCTCTCTTTTTAATTCCTAGATGGATTACATTGAATTCTTGAGGTTGAATGAACTCCTTTCTTCTTGTTTTTAATGAAAGATTTTGTTCATAAAAACAAAAAGGCTAGTCTCCAATAATGGAAAACATCAGCAACCAATCTCTATAATTATGATTAAAAATGTCTCAACATCACTGTTAAGGAATGAAAGACCAGTGACTTTCTTGCCTAGTCACATTCATCTTCATTCAATTCCATAGATACAGCTCAAATTACACATGCTCACAAAACTAAAAATTCCATCTAATACATGATTCAGAAGAGCCCGCATTTGCGCGCTAAAACTAGTCTAAACTTCAGCGAAACCGTTCAGGGGAACACACTTAATCTTCTCCTATCTAAACTCTATTGAAAGGAAAAAAAGACGGGCCATAAAAACATGTAGAGTGAAAGTGTAAGAGAATGTTGGTGGAAAAAAAAAATTATTGGCTGCACAAGATCAATTTTTTTCCTTCAGCTCTGCAATGGGAACATAAACAACAGATTCTCCTGGTAAATGGGTTTTACGAGACTTCCTACCTTTAGCGGTCTGTAGTCTCGCCAACATCTGCTTTAGTCTCTCGAGCCTAGCTTTGGCTTTAGAAAGTCTCTCCATCTCATGCTCTGCCGCTTGGGATTCTCCCGTTGCGGAGGAGTTCTTTCTGCCCTTTGTTTTTGCCTTTACCAGTTTCTTCAAGCTAAGATCATCACTGCACTCGGGACTCATCTGAACAAAAATGAAGCACATGAGTATAGACATATCACGGAGTACAGAGTTAACACTGCCCAGGAGCACACCCAGCTTATAATATATCTACATTTCTATCATACAAATTGCAAAGTACACCATCATTTCCGTAACTGATATAGACTTCCAAACTCATTGGTGGACACCGATATTAGGCATGTGGGAAGAAAATCAATTTTAGTAATAACTACAATGAAGCACCGCAAGTTCAAGCAAAGGTCTACCTCATTGCTCATGACAGGTAACTCAAGGGAACCTCTTTGTTGTTCATTTTTCTTCAAACTTCTGCTTATTGACTTTGGCCTCTTTCTGACCATTTTGAAATTCTTCTCGGCATGCACCCCAATTCTTCTCGGGGTATCTTTTAACATCACAAGATCAGGAACTTTGTTCTTAGTATCATCTAGTATGGATTCATCAGAGATCCTGGGACAAGAACCACAAAGTTGTTTTCCTCTCCCCGTCTGTTTTTCAAAGGAATCACCGGAGTTAAAATGTAAATTCATATAAGAACATCTTTACAAGGTTCAACAATGAACTCAATCACATAATTTCCCATCAACATATCAAGGAAATAGATTGGTAGCAAGTAGAGTAAATAAATAGATGATTGAGCAGCAGTTCAATGAAAAATGAACCATTTGCAAATTCCCGAAGTGAAAAGGATAACCTTGAACTACACAAAGAACAAGAAACAGTGACAAGATAAAACATTTGCACTTACAGAAAATGAAGAAGTAGCTCACCTTTCGAGATTTTAGAGCTAAGTAACGTGCATTCTTGAACCATTTGCTAACCTGAAATTGAAACCTCAGCATAAAAAGCTAGGAAGGTAAAAGCAGTGAAGACTAAACATGTTACAAGAAAGTAACCCAATCTCAAGACAAACTAGTCCGTTTACTCTCTTTTGACTCAGTTAACTTTCACTTCAGGAGACAGTATATCTGGAAAACATATTTGCTGGAACTAGTTGGGTAGCTAATCCTAAGTCTTATGTTGCATCTTTGTTAAGAATAGGCTTCCATTTTAACTTCCAGTTCTAGTTTTACTTGATCCTTTTATTTTCCACGATGAACTTTAACCTATCCTCATTGTGAATCCTCGTTCAACTGGGATTTGCTAGATACCTATACATGCATTTCCTTTCAACCAATAGAATTCAGAATTTTGCAGCAATTATCCTAGAGATTCTGCAATCCAATCAACCTTAGGTGTGTCTTCTAAGAACCCCAGGATTTTCTCTTTCTACCTCACTCCTCATTACAGCTTACTGCTACAATACCTTTCCCATAACATTCTAAATCTTCAGTCAAACTAGGATTGGCTAGAAGTATACTCGTGTAATTTGTAGCAATCATTAAACTTCAATATTTTGCAGCAACCATGTAAATCCGACGAACCTTATGTGCATCTTCACCCTAGGACAATTCTCTTTCTTCCTTATTCCTCATTAAAAGTCAGTGCCATGGTGTCCTGGATTACTCTTCATGGCCCTCTAACAACATTCAAACCAGCACCCATATCTACTTGTAAATCCCTAAATTTAGCCTCTACACATCTACAGAAACCTTCATCAATCCCAATTCCATTCACATCAAGCCTGGTGTAAACTCCCAATTCAATACTTCCACATTCACAATGCTCTTCCAGATCAATCTCAAGAATATACTTCATCACTTTACTACTTGAATTACTTGCATGCAAGATATAGTGGATCGAGCTCATCTCTTTCACAACATAGAAAAAATTGTTTTTTCAATCCGACAGCATTTGACTTCTTGTGGAAAAAACTATCGCATGAGTGATTTGCAGGTCAAAATTTAGAATGTCACTCTAGTGTGTTCAGTTTGGTAAATCAAGTACCTTTCCAGGTTCAAGGCCCAAATCATTTGAAAGGTTCTCCTTAACAGTTCTAGAAGGGAGCTCATTCTCTGCAAATGCCTGGCGAAGTTTCTTTGACAGCACAAAAAAGAAAATGAATTAATAAGCATTCTCACATATGCAATTACCTTAGGTTATGACAGAAAGAATGCTTCCTCAAGACATTTCAAGCGAGGACGGAACTAACTATTACCTCCAAGGCATATGGGGGCATTCTAAAAAATGACCTTTGAATCTGTGAGTCTCGAGGAAGTTTCCTCATTACTTCCATGGCCCCAACTTTTTTACTTTTTTTCTCACTTTCATAAAGAGTCATAAGAGTGCTGGCTGCATCTGATTCTTTTCCTTGCCGCTTTCTTTTGCCAGGACCCCAATCTTCATCTTCAGTAACTTGTTCATGCGCATGAGCATCCTTTCCAAACATCTCCTATTGGAAAAAAAATATACATATGGCATGAAAAAAAAAATCTATAAGAAAAAAAGTTATGGGAGTAGGAAAAGGAATGGAAAATATCATGAAAAATAAACGCTGCACAAGCAATAAGCCAAAGTACAGGCCCAGGAGAATAACAGACCAGATATAACAAGTGCAAGATATTTTCATCCACCATGACACAGGTCAAACTTAATTGGCCAGGAAACAATGGACATCTGTTAAACGCTTGCTCAAGCTCTTATACTTCAATCATGAAATATACAAATGGTTGACAAGTAAGCCACTTCAAGGGAAAAGTCTTAAAAGTTAAACCTTCAAATTAGAACAAAGCCAAAGGTAATAACACTGGAATAGAAGACAAAAAGCAACATCCTCAGGAACATGTGATTCATATTCCTTTCAATACGTTTTTCCCTTTTCTAAAAGTTCACTTTGAAGGTTGCAAACAGTTCTTTCTTTTGGTGTTACAAAGGGTATGAACACACGTCTTCTCATACTATGTCCCTAAACTCCCACCACTGGCCCAACCCCAGTGGCATGTTGATAGCTCAAATCAAATATATTTCAAACTTCGAAAAACATTGTTTTTAATCCAATATACATATTGTGATTCAAGATGCTTGACATGTCTGCCATGGACTTGAAAGAAGTTCTCACTAGTATTCATCCCAAACTCCCTTTAACCTTTAACTAGCTTTATACTAATATGGGAAAGCAGTCAAGTAATATGCTGTTAATAATTTAGTACTCACATCATATAACTTCTTATAGTCAACTGCTCTCCGCTGTCTGCGACCACACATAATTTCCCCCTCACTAGTTCCATCAGAATCTACACTGCTATAAGTAGAATGATATTTGATGCCCTCCATTTCCCCCCTCTGTGAACCAGAAATAATGTCACCATCTGAAGACAAAACCAAGCTTGTCGAACTGCTAACATCCTCAGACCTGTCGTCATCAGTCCCAGCTCCACTCATGCTATTCTCCCTTCTTTCTGGATCATAATTTTCATCTTCAGAATCGTCTGAAGGCCACTCTTCTTCTGGGTTCAATAACATGCTTCCACCATCTGGAAAAGCTGCTTCTTCTCTGAAAATATCCTATTCCAACAAAGGGTGACTATTTGTTTTGTTAGCAGGTGGCAGCAAATCTAGAATTTTCATTTTAGAAGAGAAACCCATGAAGATTTAACAACAACCTGCCAACTTTCATCAATAGAGAAGCGGGTCCCCAAATGTGCATTCATAGCATCAATGATATCTATCCTACATTCACAAAATTTGCAAAACCATCCCTGTTCTCCTGGAGGTACTGCAAAGTATGAAATAACCAATCTTAGGAAGAACCCATCAGTTTTGCAGCTAAACAGGTAAAAAAGAAGAGTAGAACTTACTACTTTCAGTGTCCAATGGAGGATCAAGGCATTTTTGGTGGAAGCCACAGTTGCATGTCCCATCACAGAGCACAATATCATTATCTGGTGAAACTTCGTTCAATTTGCACTTTGCGCAGAATATCTAGACATAAAAACAAAAGAGAAAAGTAGGAACATAAATATGCCAGGTCAAATTGCCAAAAGGTAAAGCAATTCAGGTGCTCCTGGTTTATGCAACTTGGCCACCTGAGCTTGTGGTCAGAAAATCCAGAATTTGACCAACAAAAGAAAGCATTTTAGAATTGATATCTGACAAAGTAAGCACATCTAACTCATTCTTAACACGTAATAAAGACTAAGCATTATGCCCCCTATTGCCTTGAATAATTTCATGATGAATGAGTATACTCTTTTTGGCTTCTTAGTAGAAAGAGTGAGAATGCTCAATAGAACTGCAGGTAGAGCTTCATAAATTTCAGCTTACAAATCTCCAGTGTGAGATATCATCAAAAGATTGAAATTTTCCCTAGTCCAAAAAATTAATCAAAATTGGTGCTAGTTATGTATGTTTACATGTTCATGAGAAACAGATCCATCTGGAGCCATAAATGAGTCTTCGATACTGCCTACAGTGCTGAGCAAATCAAGCTGCCGAATTGCATCACGTATTCCGAGTTTACACTTCAAAATCTGCTTCTTGGCTCTCATTAGTTCCCTCTCTGGCTTGATCTTCTCTCGACTGCGACAAATTCAGTAAGAGAACAAGAACAAATAAAGCATTTACCATCATGGATTCTATAATATTTCAAATTTCCAAACACCAGAATCCAGTTCATTTGTGTCTGCTATATGTATTATTTTAAGAGTCATCAGTAAAATTCAGAAAATACAACAAAAACAATTGTCCTTGAAAGCTAAATATTGCAAATGAAAAGCTCATATGAATACATTGACAGCAAACCAGGTCTGTAAGAAAAGCATAAGCCAACTATTAACCACAAGTTATATATAGAACTCCCTCAAGCTCTATCTGAATTCTCCAATACTCAAATAAAGCATGAAATACCATAATCTGAAAACCAGGAATGCCACTTGAATTTTAGCTCAGGTACTCCCAATAATTTATAAAAAGCAATTAAAGGGAAAAAGCTTTATTGATTCTAAGCATACAACAGCTTCTTGAACTAACCTTGCTACCATACCAGATATCCTTTCTTTTGCTTTGTTATTATTTTCTTCAAAAACAGATTCACTAGTCATAAGTTAACAATAGAAAAAGCAACTTAGCAAGGAGGAGTATCCTGGTTTTCTTTCTATTTATACTTTTTATTTTTTTTCTCAAACTGGATGATGAATGGAAGGTGTTTCTTACCTTTGGCCTTTCCAGCCTTCACCAGAGTAAGCATCTAAAAGGTTCTGCTCCGACTTCATTTTAATCATTAGATACCTTGCTCTCCTCTGTAAGCGTGATGGTTCATCTGCCTCCACCTTATCCTCTTGTCTTCTCTTATTCTTCCCCTTCCTGAATTTATTGACTGTGACATCTTTCTTGGTAACTTTTCCACTCTTCTTGGAACCATCGCGTATTGAATGTTTGGCCTGCGGCTTTGGGGATGGCAACTTACTTGCGGACTTCTTATCCAGTGCTTTATGAAGGATTTTTTTGTGAATCAATTTTTTATTTGTAAAACCACTCCTAGCGCCTTTGCTTGAAGAGTCAGAAGCAGTTTTCTTTGAGAGGGCTGAGCTGATTTTCTTAAAATGAGGATTTGATTTTGGATTGAATATCTTCGAAGAAGACGACTTTGTGCTCTTTTCTATCTTCAAGGATGCAATTAAAACAGAACCATGATCTGCTTCAGAGAAAGATGAAAGGCCAGATTCTTGATGGGATGCTTTTCTGCGACTACCACGCATGTTGATCTTTCATGCAGAATGACAAACATGGGCATAAGACAAATTAAAGTTATAAGTTGTGATGAACAATAGAGTAAGCCAAGAATAAGATAAAAAAAAGAAATAGAGTGCAGAAATATTTTGCGGAAATTGCAATCATGAGATACAAAATTCAAGCAACAATAGTTTTGGATAAGTCTCAGGAGAATTGATACACCATAACCTACCATAAATAGACTTGTCATAGATCATTATATCAGAACGGCACCGATTATCATCATGACAGTAAATTCGATTAATAAACATTTTTTCAGTTTTGTGTAGCTTCAGAGTTCCATGACTGATCAAATAAACTCTCATCAGAACGAGAAAAACCCAAATAATCGACATCCAATGCAGGGACCGCAATTGGCTGGTTGCAAGGCAAGTATAGCCTTCCGACACCAGCCCCGGACTCAATGTGGGTAAACCCACACCTGCACCCGAATGGAGTGGGTGAGGTTTCTTTTTACGTTGTTTTGCTACTTGATTCACTACATAATCCCAAAAACGAGGCCAAAGCTCACAAATTAAAATAAATCAAACTGATAAATTTCAAATTAAACAAAATGCCAATTCTGAATTCTATGAAATCTTCAATAATAGTGGATTAACACCGACTACGATACTGATCTCCAAAATACAATCACCTAACAATCCAATTACCAGGGTCAAAACAATCACAGATCAAAACGGATCAATAGGGAGCAAAAACAAAGAATTTTAGCTTCAATTCCTTCCTATAAGCTAAAAGATAGTGGAATATGATCATGAAACTAGAATGCCAATGTGAAGTGCTCGTAGAAAAGACCGAGTAACAGAGTTTACTCACTCATCAACAATTGTAGGGTGCCGGAGCAGGTGAGGAGGGTAACGGCTGCGACGGCGAGGCAGTGGTTGGCTGGTGAGGGGGCGGCTACTTGTTGATGGGATGGTGATAGTCCGGTGAAGTCGATGGCTCTTTAGTTTTAAAAGGACGACTTATTTGTTTGTTTGTTTCCCTTTGGCTGTTGGTGGAGGAGATCTTTAGGATGATGGGAAGGAAAGCATTTGGTTTTTGGATTCAGTTCTGTTTTTCTGTTTACAATTTGCGTAAGGTTTGTTTCTCAAGAGTTTGAAACGTTTTTGAAGAATTTTATAACTACTTAACTGCATAATGTAGGTTTTTTTTTTGGTAAGTACCATTTTTTTCAATTTTACCGGAAAATGTATAAGTGTAGTAGTGTATAAGGTGCAGTGCGTGTGAGGATTTTACGTGGTAATAAACTTGATTAAAGTTAAACACTCAAAAGTAAAGAGTATTTGAGATACGAGTTGAAAATGATTTAATACGAATAAAAATAGAAATTAAACGAAACAATGAAAGCAACTCTAATGTATTTTTCACTCCATTTCGCATTATCAACTACAATTTTTTTTATGTTGTACGAGCTATTTTTTTTTTTTTTTAGAATTTGTATTTGAATGTGTGGAAGTTTACTTATCAATTGTATTTGTATGACTATGTAACTTAACAACAAATAATGTTGCACTTCCCTAATTAAAAACGAAAGTATTTTATCTAATTGTTCGGAAATCATTATGTATTTTTTTATACTATTTATTCTCTAAAATATAAATTTTTAGTATTTTTTTTTCCTTAAAAAATTATCATTTTTATCATTTCTAATATATTAAAAAATTAAAATTAAAATTAATTGATTATATTTAATAAAATTATTGAAAATAATTGACTAAAAATATATCAAAAATATGAAATAATTATTTTTTAATTCTTATAAAGTGGATCCTGAGTTATATATTAAAGTACAGTATTATTTTATGCAAATCCAACCGATTGCTTTGAGACAAATTAAATAAGGACACAACGAGGGTGATGAAAAAGCATAGGAGAGAATACACGTTTTTTCATCACACTCGTCAAATTGGAGCGCACAACTCAGTGCTCACGAGACTCTCCCTTAATTGTGTGTGGGAAATTAAAACAAAATTACCGACCACTAAATTAAAACATTAGAAGGTAATTTCTTGATTGCAGTATCATAGACATTTTAACCTAGTTGGTAAAATCTCCTTTCAAACACTTGGGCAATTCTTTTATAACTGGGATTTTACGCACTGGCTGGTCCTCATTGGACACGGCGAGCCGGCAAAGATGTAGCTGAAAAAGCTACATGAACTGCCATTCAGTTGTTTGAAACATTACTTGTTTGAGAGGAGCGAGCCAACCCAAACCGGCCACCTAAACACTGTAGTCACGGTGCCGGACCATTCTTCACCACCATTTACCCTCTTGACTCGTGTCGGGGTCGTGGTTGCTGCACTTTTATTCAACTAATGAAAATCTCAAACAGCACAGCGGCTGAAACTTTTAAAAAACTGCCTCAACAGAGATTGAAATTGAATACTACTAGAATGAGCACTAACCTGAAACCAATCTTTACAAACCATTGATATATACAGAGTACGAATTGAAGTCCACTTCATTGAATAAAAGAATAACTTTGCAAATTCAATATCCAAAGTATGCAATTCTTATCATCGTGTCAATTGATCGTACTTTTGTCCCACACCATAAGGTCCAGCTTTACGGGAAGCTCTCAGCTTCTACGAGAAGTGAACGTGAGAAACATGATCACAGGGTCAATAAAACTGCTTTTGAGGCATCCAGATGGTTAAGCCGGCAAGTTCCCAGGAGGTACTCTGGAAGTTCCTCAAATGTGTTTGCCTGCATGAAATACATTTGAGTCGAGAAAAAGATTACGGAAGTCGATCATGAAACGGGAAATCACATCAGATGACCAGAACAAGTGTGCCGAAGAGAAATGCTATTCTAATCTTTGATTAATCATTAAATTTTGCGAAGATTTTTTCATGCAAAAAGAAAAAGCAAAGATTTACCTGTATCAAGAAAGCCATTTCAATAACCAAATGGCTGAGGTAACCAAGAACAAGATTAACCACACCCCTTGCAACTGTTGATGATCCAATATCAACTCCAAGCTGCGAAGAAATTAAAACCTCAGGATTATCAGAATGCTTTTTAGTTACGACCATCTCTGTATTTCCCTCACATTAAGACTAGAAACATTTTTTGGTGCCCAAATAACCTTTCAATAATTATCAAATTTCCATAAAGCACGAGAAATTCTGGCGAGATTTACCTCCAGGTAGTTCTTCCCGTGAAAATACTTCATTTCCAGTGCTTGACCAATAAGGCATGCCTTCTTTCCGACACTCTGCTTAACTATCCACGAGCCCTGACAAAACAAAGGTGAACTAGAATGAGAGAAACTACAAGGCTTTCTCAGAAATAAACTACCAAGATGTTCAACATGATTCATTGATTTCTCTTTTAGTCAACTGTCTTAAACCAAAAATGCTGTAATGCACAAACATGCTTGGATTGAGTTACTAACCTTGGATATGTAAGGTATGAGCTTAAACCTTGAATTTCTATAAGCATCATCCCCCTTTATAAAGTTCTCCAGCAACGGCGAACCTTCAACTGGTGTGGTCAACATATAGTATAGGGCAAGGCTATATGTAGTTGAACCCGGCACCTGTTTCACAATCAACAACTTAAATTGCTAAATGCACACCAAAAGAAGAAGAGGTTAAGATCCAGGCTTGGTTTATTAAAGAAAACAGAGAACTAAGCTTACTTGAATGTTTATGATAACAAAGAACTCTGGTCCACCCTGTGCTGCATATTTCTGCAAAACGAAGTTATAAATTTTTTATTTAGTTACAATCAGTGTAGCTACATGCAATTGAGATGATATTTATTAAGAGCTACAAGATCTTCAAAATTAAGAGAGCCTTCCAAGCAGTTAAAACACCACCTGAACAATGCTCCCAGGACGGCCTGCAAGATCATCTTCTCGCTTGTCAGATTTCAGCCAATCTGCAGCAACCATTTGCATCAAGGTGCCTTTCGCCTAAACCTGGAAAGGAAATAACAAGAGAGGACAACAATATTCATCAATTATTGTTATGATTACTATTATGGAAAAAAGAAAATGAGGCAAAATAGTTTTTTTAATAAAAGGAAAAAACATCAACCTAACCCCACACACAAACAAAAAGGAAAATCAAAACACCAAAAAGAAGAAAAAAAGAAAGATAGAAAGAGGAGAAGGGGGATGAGTAAAGTTGTAACTTAACCTTTCAAAAAAAAATGTGGAAGAAGATGAGGAAAAAAGAAGCAACATAGCTTAAAACTACTTCCATCTTTGATGGAGGCTTCAGAGATAACAGTTAGAAATTACAAAGAACTCTACACGACCCCTTGGATAAATAAACACTACTACGTCAGTGGGGTTCTTTACCGATGTTATAGAAGCAAAATTACCATGGTCAGTTTAAGGGAGAAAATCAGGAACCAGTCCTAAGCCAGTTTACTTCATTCCGAAAACTAGTTATAGAAGATGCAATTACACATGGTCAAAAACTAGTAAAAGATGGCTATGGACAAGTTAAAAGACTAGCCTGTTTAGTGTTGGTTGTAATGATCATTTCACGGCTAGTCTGTTGTTCTAGTACGAGTTAGATAATAATAAGAATAAAGATAAAGGCATACTGTATACCTTCTTCTGGTCTTTGAGGTAGTTCTCTCCACGAATTAAAAAGCTAGAAGGATCAGCCATTGCCCAACTGGAAGGTAGAGTACAACTAGAGTCTTTCGGAAGAGTTGTTCCGGAGCAGGATGAAATACTATCTTCCCTCGCCATCTCTTGTAAGTCCACATAGCCCCTCTTTTGAACTGCAGAATTCATGGATCTCTCAGTAGATTGTGGAAAACAAAAACCAAGTAAAATAATCTGACAAAACGATTTATCATCAACTTCTTAATCTCTGGTCAATCACTTAAATCCAAATCACCTGCAAGATCATGCAATTTCTTCACAAAACCAGCAGCAGTGGACAACCTTGACTGGCGAACATCCTGCAACTCACAAAATTATGAATAGGTAAGAAGTAAAGCAAGCAACTAAATGTCACTTGACTTGATACAGGAAAGAGAACTTTTGCCTGCATATAATTCATGCCAACATAAGCAACTGAAATAGAAAGAAAGAAACCAAAATGGTGAGAGCTGGATAGTGCTACAGAGCTATGCACCCAGTCAAAGTAAACGTCACATGCTACACTACACATTATATAACTGGGTATCAAAAAGTGCTTACAGATAATTGCTGACAACTACACTAGTTCATCTTTGTCCAGCACACTCCTTGTGTGCTTGGCTCAATAAAATTCATCAGCTTATAAAAAAAAACTACGCTAGTTCATAAGTCCAACAACTATAAACCTCTCAGCCATCCACATGCCCCAATCCTACACTTTGACACCATAATCACACAAACCTCACACATGAAAGACAGGATGCAAAGGGTGTGGAAAAAGAACATCCCCAGTGACCGACAAAAATTACTCAGCACCCGAAGCCAAGGATGTTTTTGTGTCTCAAAACAAAATCCAATACCGACGTAGATGCATGACAGTAAAAACCTATGTAAATGAGGTGCAAAAGTAACTAATTTGTCAAAAGTGGTACCTGAGCATAAATATCTGTACCAAAATCATAACTCCAGCTATTTTCTGCTTGTTCAGAATCTGAAGGTTCTGGAACATCAAAAAACTCATCAGCAGCTTCAGTGAGGCCTACAAGACTGCCATGCTCGGAAGGTGTTTTATCTACTTCTTCATTGATATATTCCTTGGTATTGCGATCATCTATAAATTTCCTACAGTCAAGCCTTGGATCCCCTTCACCCTGATGCAACCTAATACTTCTTGCCAACTCTCCAGATGAAAAATCAAAGGAAGGACTGTTTCCTAGTTTTGCTCTGAACAATTCTCGTAATGCTGAAATTCAACACATATTCTCATCAAAAGATCATTTGTTGAGAAAGAAGAAAACTACAGATGGATAAAAATGTGCATCCACAGTAGAAATTACCAGCAACTCTCCCAAGCATTCGGATAGTAATAGACCTGGATGAGGAAGGTCGTACATATGATTTCCAAACTTTCCAGTCAACAGCAAGCATGTGTTTTACCACAGATCGTTCCCCTTGGTTTGCAGGAGAAATGACATATCCTCCACCTGAGAGACATGCAATATGTTACTCATCTAATTTGGTTTTGAGCTTAGGCAATGCTCTGTTCCTACCCAAGTCCCATAAAGTGTGTGTATGAGTTGGATGATGAAGGATAACTCATAGCTAGACAGTGGAAGAATCAGTGATCCTTTCGGAATCTACAATTAACAGCCTAGTACAAAGCATGCCAATCTGGTTCTAAAGTAAAGTATCATGACTGCAGGACATCAATGCCCTACAATATCACAGATTGGACAAGGCAAAGTATCACAACTCTTTCTTATCAATTCAGTATTGTTTGCTTTTGTGACAACATGCAATAAGAAACCACGACAGGCTCATAAATTTGTTTTGAATTATTACAAATCTAAGAGCATACATTACTTTTAAGGCAAGCACGAACATAGCCTTTCTGGGGTGGACATTTCTTGTGAAAAACAAAATGGTAGAGAATAACTGCAGCGGAATGCAGAGTAAATTAGTTCCTTTTATACAAACAGCCACATTGGGAAGTAAGTAAATAAATAAAACTTGAAAGTTTTCTGCAGCATTACTACCATATGTTCCATCATCTTCCCTTCTCCAATAACGTCGTAACAAAAGATCCCGCCATTTCATTCCCCTGGAAAGTATTGAGTGAACATAACCAAATGCTGAAATATTACATTACAAGAATATACATAAGTGTAAGGTGTGACCATCAAGAATCTGACCATGGCAACCAATCGTTGTACAATTGTTTATGAATGACATCTGTGTGACCATCAAGATGTTCGATCACACTACCCTTGTAGAAACAGAAATCCCATCTGTAGAGCAATCAGAAGATTGAACTTTAGAAACAAGAAAAGTAAAGCAAAATGAACATAAATTTCTTAGTGACACTACCTAATAATGGAACATGAAGCTACTAAGTTCATGCACCTCCTAAAAGAAAACACCAAACTGTAAAGTAGCAACTTTATTTGTTAAAGTTGATTCACGCCTAGGTTGCTTGTTAATAAGGTCCAACTCTGTTGTACATACTACACAGTACACTACCTGAAAGCTGGGAGCTGACTCTGGCTGACTTTGTGCATGAGAATATGCAAAAAGCCATATAAGTCCCAATCCTTTCTTCACAGCATATTTTGACAATCGTATAGACTAGATTACTCACAAGCTAGAAGCTCGAATTACTAGTTAGATAGCAATCCATAACTCAACGAAACTTACTCTGATCTTGATGGACCAAGTGATATAAGAGTTTGAAAAATTGCTTCTGAGGTTCCATCCACCACACCCACGGCCATTATTGCAGGATGATCATCCCACTAACAAGAAAAGAAACATCAATAATGCAGTTGTTGCTAAATAATAACAAATTGTGTATTAGAGGATGCACCAACCTTCCTGCGAGAATCCCTGTCTTTTGCTTCCTTAAAAAGACGTAAACCTGCAACACGCATTTTATTAAACATACAACTTTGTCTACCTCCAGCAGCATGTTATAAATTTTGTTCTTACTATTCTGACATCCGAAGATTGTCCAGGATGAAGGTGCAATAACATCAGTCACTGGGTCAGTATGGGTGGATGAACAAAGAGTCCAGCTTATCGATTTATTGCGAGTCACCCAACTGGAACCACTCAGTCTGAAGAAAAGCAAAGGTTTGAGGAAGCTCAAAATACAACTAGAAGTACAAATCAATAAAATAGTATGAATCATAACTTGTAACCCTTGGCTTTTCCAAACAAATACACTAAGCTATTCCTATGAAATGCTCTATGTTCAATCCTTTTACAAGAAAGGTGAATAAGACAGAAAATCCTATGAAATGCTCTATGTTGAATTCTTTAACAAGAAAGGTGATTAAGAAACTACCAAATGAGAAATATTATACATGTAACAATAAGAAAGCTCATTGGCACTATCTTACCTGAAAGACTGCCAACTGCTCTTTGAACAACCAACAATGCTGTGATCGTCCTGCATATCATAAGCATTAGCCCTTGTTCATTCATATCTGGCTTCTGTAACTAAGGAAAAAAAGAAGTTTTGGAACCTTTAGAGCTGCTTCCTGAAAACAATGGATCCATCTTGCTGCTTCTTCAGGACTGCTTGCTCCCAGCTATAAGATTTAGATTTCATAACTCGTACACGAAAAACTTAAGCACATGAATCACTTTATCTAACAGTCACCTTACCTTAAGTTGATCGTTGTGATTTGAAGAATTATAAAGTGTAAATATGAAGAATACCTGCCAGTTACATAAAGCACTGTTCTCACAAGAAATAATGAAGCTGCAATAAGAAAAATATAATCTGAAGGCCAAAACTATAAAATGATATACAAATTCATACTTTCCGATGAATGTTCTCTCTCCCATCATCAGTGACTCGAATGCAGGAATCTATAATTGCACTTCTAACAGGGTCCTGAAAAAGAGGCCAAGTTTCGTCGTCTTATGTCCTGTAACTGGTGATAAAGTTCTTAAAACAAACAGATTCAAAAAAAAGGAAAAGAAAAGGAAAGCCAACTCTCTCTACAGAAACACAACAGAGAACCCATCCAACAAACTGAAAACTAGTCAGAAAAGAATAAATTCACTGAAAACTGAAAACTGAAAACTTATCGTTTGTGTTATAATGTTATTGTTACGTATACATATGTTGCAACACTTATTTTTCCAATAACATTAGCTCATTTGCATGGTTACACAAATGCACTTGTCCTTTGTTATGAGATTCTTGCCCAACTTTAGATTTTTAAATTGTCCCATATTCCTAGTGATATTCATATTTAACACAGATGTGTCTGCTTTACCTATTTCGTGACATGGTAAAATCAATTGCAGCAATATAGAATAGAGGCACACAGTAAGACAATTTGGTGGCAACTATTTAAGTTAGGCAGGTGCTTTCCACAACGGTCCCATGCCAGTGGCCAATACCAAAAACAAAGAGAGAAAGAAAAATTGAAGAAATCAAACTCAAGAAATGGTATTTCCTCAATAGCAGAGGAGACAAAAACTAAATAGCTTCAGAAAACGACCCATACTGCAAAAGCAGAAATATTCCTGACAAGAAAAAGACGGTAGAAGGAAAGGAGTTTATAGTTATTTGCATTGGTAAGACTTTAAACAGCCATAACCAAATAAAAGTACCTCCAATAATTGTAAAAGAGAACTATGGTGTAACCAAACTTGTAAAAAAGTAAATTAAGAAAAGCAAAAGCTGGCTCTCTGGGTTACTTTAACTTTCAATAAGGCTGTACCCCGAATCAATGACAATTTTCCTCAAAAGAAAGATTATAGTTGAATAGTTTCTACTACTATCAATACGTGTTTTCATCGCATAAAATCTAAACCATGCAAATACTTCATCTTAACACAAACTTAAATCCTAGTAATTTGCATGAAACATGGCATTTTTGGTACTATGAATTTCTTTAACTTTCAACAAGGCCATTGAAATTTTGACAAGAGAAAGCATACGATTAAATAATTCAGGACAACTAGCATTACATGCTTACATTACTCACCTACACAAACGTATACCTCTAGCATGCACAAAATGTATTGGCAATTCCTCTGTGAAAATGAGAATTAAAACCACACTTAATAGTTAATATACTTAGTAAGTAATCTAAGTGCTTGTCTAGTTACCAAAGGAAAAGAACCAGAGTTCCAACCAACCTAAAACCAAGAAATTGATCTCAAAGTAATAACAATGTCATTCTCTATATTGGCAAACAAAACAAGAAATCAGCAGACATTTATCTATCTCTACGCACATCACTCATTCTGTATACTAAGCACATAGCAGTTAATATCTCTAACTCCCTCACATTTTGGTAAATAGTTTCTGTTTCTAAAATCCAGCAGATAACAGTAATAATACATACATTAACAACAGCAGCAGAATACACATGATATACAAGTACATGCATGAATCCGCATCTAGTAAAGTACAGAAAACGAAAAGACATGATCGAAATACAAAAGAGAAGAGAGAGAGAGAAACCTGATCATTGGAAACAGGTATGGACTTGAAGCTCTTAAGAAAATGATCCTCAAGAACAAAATACCGTTTCCTAGAGTACTGCAATCCAATCCGATTGGACCGAATGAGATGTAGCCAACCTTCCATACTCTCTTTCTCTTCCGCCATATCCATTGCCTCGCCCTCTGAGATGGTGGCGTGTGGAAAGGACACTCCTCCTCCTGCTCTTCTGATCCTTTCGCTTGAGCGGAGAAGGATCGATGAAGAGAAGAGAGAAGGAATTCTGTTGTAGCAACTGTGTCTATTTTTCTGTTCTTTTCTTTTCTTCTTTGGAATTGGAGGAAAAGTGAATTTGATTCTTTTCCTTTTTTCCAGATTTCTGTGCGCTTTTTTGTTTGTTTGTTGAGTCAGTTGTGTGTTTGTTAATAACTAGTAGTAATAACAACAAAATTAAATTGAAATTTCGGTGATTGGCAGCTGACAAAGATTGACAGGGATATATGAAATGACTCTCATGCCCTTCGCGCTTCTTTTCTTTTCGTTTTAATTATTTTAAAATTTGGGGTATAAAATGATTAAAAATGAAAAAACGCGGCCACTCACTAATCACTAATCACTAATCATATGCCATTTGGCTTTACTTGCAAGCTGAAGTCATCATTTTCTTCTCTCTCTTTTTTTTTTAATTAATATTATTAGCAATCTTTAATTAAATTCAATTTCCCCCTTATATGTACGACTTTGATGATGTGAGGTTGTCAACTTGTCGTATGAATTTTTGTGGTTTGCTTGCGTGATCTTACTTGAAAGATATTTGTAAGAAAACAATCTTCAAAGTTTGTCTTGCTATCTTATTTTAAACATTTTTGTTGAGAATGTTTTTTTCGTGTATTTTTTATATTATTTTGAGTATATTTTTTTTTCTAAATAAGTAATTTTTCAGTATAATTTTATTTATTAGATCAAATATGAGTCTTGAATTAAAAATGAAATGGCAAAAAGATATAAATGACCCCTGAACTTTAATTTTTTAATTAATGTGGCCCCTGAACTATTAATTTGTTTAATTACAATCCTGCGAATCGAACGTTTTGACAAAATTGGACCCTACCGTCACAGAAATCTGACGTGGTAACGTTATCTTCCACGTCAGACACGTTTCACACACCACGTCGTCGAGCCACGTCAGATTCCTGCCAACTCATACCTCCACATCATTGCTTTATCAGGGGCCACATTAATCATTTAATTAAAGTTCAGGGACCATTTATGTCTTTTTACCGAATAGATGTGGAGGTGTGAGGTGGCAAGTTGCTGGCGTGGCTAGACGACGTGGCAAGTGAAATATGGGTGACGTGGAAGATAACGTTGCCACGTTAGATTTCTGTCACGGTAGGGGCTATTTATGTCAAAATGCTCGATTCGCGGGGTTGTAATTAAACAAATTAATAGTTCAGGGGCCACATTAATTAAAAAATTAAAGTTCAGGGGCCATTTATGTCTTTTTGCCAAAATGAAATAATATAGTTTAAGCATTTATTATTCTGTTTGCTTTCAAAAAATAAAATAGAGGGTCTTTGAAAAACCGCAGGTATGATCAAGCCATGAAGTAAATGTCTCGAAACTTAACTTAGGAATATGCCAACTTGTTTTGTTCCACTTTGCTTATAAAAAATAGTGGATTATAAGAATGATTATTGAATTAACGCCAAAAGTAAAATAAAATATTTATGTTAAATAGAAAAAAAAGTTTACAAATATTTCTAATTTCATTATATTAGAACTAATTATTTTTACGTCGAGTTAGATTATCAAAAAAGTGTTTATTGAAAAGAATCAAATCATTTATACTGGACAAAATGTTTCGTATACATAAGAGCCACCCCTGATAGAAGAAAAAACCTTTTTTCTTCTCTTAATAACAAATCCTATTTGCTTTGAACAAAGCAATTTGCTAATTAATTACACAAGAGAGTTCTTTGCTGATTTCTTTGTCTCGTGACTTTCTTTATCTTGCATGCCCAAAAGTGGTGAGCTATCCTTCTCTTTCATCTGAACACAAAAACACTAGAATTAACAAAGAGAGAAAGAAAAAGAAAAACCTAAGTACTGATTTAGTTTCTCTAATTTTCTCGATTAGATTCTACGTTTTGCAAATCTCAAATTAGTCGTTATATTTGGTGAATTAGTCTCAAATCTCAATTAGTTCTTTTTTAAATATCCACATGATTAATCAAAGGCATTGACTAATTCGCGGCTATAATTAGATAAATAGAGAGACTAAATTGGTACTTAAAATAGCAAAGAGGGGTAGGGAATTGTAATGTTGTTACCTGGGGGCCCAATGAGAGGTCAATGGATTGTTTCTTTTTGTGCTCTTGGGTGCAGAAGAAAGAATACAAGCCCATCCCCAAAATGGCAACCAAAATCCCAACAACATTTCTCATGGTGAAAGGGTCATGCAATAGTGTATACCCAAATCCAAGAACAAGGCATGTTTTCAGATGACCCAACACTTGATAAGTCACCGGCGATGTCTTACCGATCACCAAGAATGTGCTAAAGTTCACAAACACGGCTATAAGGCACGACAAGATTATGAATGCCTGTGTAAAAAAAAGTATCATTAGACTATAATCTCATTTATTTATTTATTTTGAGCAAAAATTTGAAACAATGTGGTGACAATATGGTTTATTTTTAAGCTGCTGGATGAACTTACATTCTGTGAACTAATATATATATATATACAGAAGAATGTAAGCTCATTCAACGGCTCACAAAGGGCTACATAAGTGGTGACTGCTCGTTGCGAAATGATAAATAACTTAAAAATAGAGAAAAGAATAGTAATGTAATTACTACACATACCAAGACTATGGGAGAATATTTGTATGCGAAGACATTTTTATTGGTGAGGAATTGATCAACCAAGGGGCCGGAGACGAAAAGGATGACTGCTTGAAATGGAGCTGATTGGTAAAGTAGCTGTGTGGAAGAAACGTTGAGCCTCTTTTGTATTGTATTTGTGAGCTGAATTAGGAGTATTTCAGCTAAGAAAAGTAAAAATATTATCCATTTAATTAACAATTACTATGTATTTATTTTGTTAAATATATATATATATGTATTAAATATTAATAATTAGTGGTCATAAATCATAATTCCACAAAAAGAAAGAAAGGATACAATTTGACAAACGCAGGTTATTAGTATTGCAAGGAGAGAAATAATTGTCCCAACGAGATTGAGCTGGAGATCGGTGATGGAGGCAATGCCAACTCCGACGAGTAACAGGAAAAGAGCAAATTTTATCTTCTCACTGCACCAAATGAAAGAAAAGACTTAGTAAAAAAATTAATAATAGTTTTTATTTGTTTCGTTATTCTCGAATATTCTTTCTGTCATTTTTGGGAAAAAAAACTAGTACCATTTTTCAAATATTTTAATGTGTAAGAATAACCTGAATTGCTTGTTGAGGAAAAGAGTTTCCAACAGCACAGTGAAGGGTATGATTGCAAGTTTTGTCATCTGCAGAGGGGAAAAAAAGCTTAATTTTTTGTATTTCAATTATTTCCTGTGGTCTGCACTGCAAAAGAAAAAATAATTTTATCAAAATGGGCTTTTTTACCTGATAGAATCCGATGGAATTAAAGCCCAGACTCAAATTGAGAAGCCCAATAGAAATTCCATTAAGAAGGCCGAAGAGCACAACAGTCTTCATGTCTACGGACTTGGACTCAAACCAATTAAGACGTTGGGCCACATGTAAAGTGCAGAATGTTACCATCAGATGCCAGCTGGTCAGTGTCGTAGCTGCACCAATATTGAATTAAAATTAAAATTAAAATAAAGAATTATTATTTTTTTAGGAAAAGAGAAATTACCAAAAGGGAAACCAAGATTGCTCATCAAAGCTTTGTTGCAAATGACAATGGAGACAGAAGATGCCACTGATAGGAACAGAGCACCAACAACTCCCAACTGGAAGCTTGACATCTCTCCCATCCTTCACTAAAAATATTAGTTGTATATACCTGGAAAAAAGAGAGACAATTCGATTGTAATTTTTTCTCGAACTTGAATGTTTGCTGGTATCTTAAAATTAACCGACAGACAACTACTCACGGGTGACGATCGTTCCAAGATCAACTCGAGTTAATTAGCAGTAGTAATTAATAGTAATGGATTGTCAATGGGAAATTTATATGATGTGATGCTTTTTTATGTTTTTTATTGGGCGGTTGTTTAGATGTAGCTAGCTAGCTAGCAAGGGAAACTCATGCATGTGCGTGTGTCTAATCTAGTGTGTGTGTGTGTATATATATATATATATATATATATATATATATATATATTTTATTATATTTATACAAAACAAACATTTGAAAGAAGAAAAAAAAAAGAATTCCTGAGTTGTGATTTTAGAGAGCATAAAACTCACAAAATATTACTTTAAACAAAACAGAAAGGACATATATGAGAAGCTTAAAAGATTTTAAAAAATGCAAATAATTAACTACACAAACCTTGATTAGAAGATAGAAATTGCTATATACAAATGTACAAAGATGATGATATGTACGGTGGCTGTCCTCTAAAAATCCATGAGGAAGCACCACCGGCGAGCAGATAACGGCGGCCTGGCCGGTTGCGGTGGAGAGAAATGAGAGAGTTGAAGGAGAGAGATTCTGAGAATTGCTTAGCTGAAATTGTGGGTATAGCTTGTATGAGAAATATTGGAACTTGAGGAGACTTTATATTTTTAGGCTTTGGACAAAAGGATTGGTTGGTGCCTAACTTAGTTTTAATAATAATAATTAATTATTATTATCTCGTGGGTTGTCACTTAAAAAATTAATTACTTCCAGAAGGGAGTTTGTTGACGAGGCAAGGCTAGCTAGACTCAAGTATGGTGAGGTTTCCATTTCAAAGCTACATTACTTCAATACCAATCTACGTGTAATTCCACCTCAAATGATTTGTTTTTCTTTAAAGTGTATATTTGGACTTTCAAATGAATAAAAAATTGTCGGCTTTGAATTGTACCATTAATCAATGTTTTATGTTCCACATTAGAAAATAAAATTATTTTTCTTTCAAATTCGACAATAATTAAATGTAAAAAAATAAAAGTAATACTCGTTAGAATATAGAGACGTAGTTTAGTGATAAACAATCTAGATTTTAATTTATTTTTTCCCACTTAAATCAAATTTGTACCATTGGAAATGAGAACTAAAGCCTAAAGAGCATGATCAAACATTATTTCTTTTTTTCTTTCTATTTTTGGTGTTTTAGTCCAATAGTTTCTCCAAAACATCTTAGCTATATATTAGTTTTTCTTTTTTCTTTAAAAATATTTTGCAACTTATATTATCCTTTTTGGAATTGGAATTTTAGAGAGATGCTAATTATAAATTTATAAAAAATAAATAAGTCTTAGAAGAGAAGACAGGAAGGTGAGTGAGATATCTGCCAATGCAAGCAAATAGGTTTCCTACTCTCAAACTCAATTAGCGTTTGGTGCCATATCCCTTCATTTTCACTCCATTCAAAACACATTTTTTTATTCTCATTGCTGCCTTTGGAAATTATCACTTTATCTCAACCACGCATTATTTATTTATTTATTATTATTATTGTTATATTATTATTATTATAAATAGGGGATTTGAATGGGGAAACCAGCTCTACAAGTGTAAAGTGGTGTTAACTTTTGTTAAGAATACTAGGGATGGGAATGGGTACCGTCTATAATCATACCTGTTTGAGTGGATAATACCAATTTTGACTGAGTATGGTTTGAGTATGGGTAATACCCACATTTATAATTACGGGTATAATTGGGTATGGTACCCGCAAAATACCCGAACAAGTATAACCTATTTTTTAATTTTTTTTCACTTTCACGCTTCTCCTTCCTATCTCTCGCGTCGCTGTCCTCTTCCTCCTCCACACCTCCTCTCCGGTCTTCCTTACCGCCGGTTGTCCTCACTAGTCACCACAGGACCATCTAGTCCTACTCCCCGACGTATCCTCTCTTGTTGTTCTTCTCACCTCTATTCCAACACTAGGTAAGTGACTTACTACCTTCAATTTCTAGAAAATCAATTGCTAGCTTCCATTTTTGTTTTCCTTACTTCGATTCTTCTTTTTCTTTCTTCTTCCAGTTTTGAGTATTGGATTCCAGTCCTCCATGCCCTCCATCTCCATCACTAGTAAGCCGTCCTTACTCTTTGTGTTTATATTTCGGTATCAGGTCTTGAGAGGAGCAGTACCAGTTTATCTATTTTATTTAGTGAGTAGTTCCAAATTCTATTTTTTAGCCAAGGGGATGGATTTTTTAGTGAGAAGTTCCACAAGCTCCCATAGTAGTTTTACATGCTTTATGGTGCCAAGGATGATAGTTTGTCATTTGATTGGTGTGGAATTAAATTTCCTGGTTTATTTCTTGGACCCTCTTCTAGCTCCCTGATATGATAGGAGGAGAGCCATTATGTGAGTGAGTGCTTGGATTGCTCCTTTCTTTATAGGAGTTTGTTGCTGAATTTCTGTTTGATTTGATATTAGAGATTGATATCATGACTGATCTGGTAGAGCATGTTTCGTGTCCATATTAATTTCCATGTTTAGTTCCTAACTACTTAGGCAATTAGAATTCAGATTGCCCATGTTCTCTTGCTCTTTTTTATTCATTGCTTTCTATATGTTGTAGGTGATTTATGGTATTGTGGTTACTGAGCAGTACTTATCTCCACACTAAAATACTCAGTTTTGGGCTGTTGTTTTTCACTGCTGTTGTGCTTTACCTTTTTTAGCACCCTTGCTTGCTTATTTATTATTGAGTTGGTGGAGGATGTGTTTGTTTAACTCATCCCTTCAATATAGCAAATAGATGTCCCTTTGAAGTTTCAGATTAGGTGGGATCACTGTTTTACTCTTGGAACTTTAAAACTCTCGTTGTATGCTTTCTAACTATTTGTTTAACTCATCATATTATCTGTGTGCAAATAACACCCTTGTCATATTCTTCAATGGCCTATAGAATGTAAGGTCTGCATGTATTTGTATTTGGAATTATTTTCAGGTGATAATGGATGCTGCTAGTGGCCCAAATCAAGTCACTGTTACTACAAAAAGTGACGAAGTCTCTGTCACTGATATTGCCGCTGAAATTTTTCAATCCCGACTACGAAGTGTTGTATGAAAATGCTTTCTAAGAGTAAAAATTGAGGGGATTTATAAAGCACAGTGCACTTATTATGGTAGACATTATGCTGGAACTAGAGCAGCCGGGACTTCTCATTTGCATGCACATCTCAAAACGTGTGTTAAGAAGAGAGACAGATAGAGAAAGAGCAAATAGTAATCGAGAGGGAGAAGGTTCAACCTTTTTATTTGATCATGACATTGCAAGAAGAGAACTAGCAAATATGATAATCATGTATGAGTACCCACTGTCTATTGTTGAACATGTCGGGTTTAGGATATTTATTAGTTCACTTCAACCTGAATTTAAATGCCCTTCCTGAAACACTGTTAAGAAGAATATATTGAGTGTTTTTAAGGAAGAAAAGGTGTGAGTTATGAAGTTTTTTTACGAGAGTGGAAGTAGATTTGTAATTACTACAGACATGTGGACAACAAATAACCAAAAGAAAGGCTATATGGCAATTACTGCTCACTTCATTGACAACAATTAGAAGTTGCAAAGTCGCATTTTGAGGTAGCATTTTGACTTATAAATAACTCTCTACATGTTTTAATTTGGCTTATACAGATTGTAATTCAATTTATTATTAATTTAGGTTGGCATATGTGCCTTCTCCTCACACTAAAGAAGTACTTTGTTCGGTGTTATTCAATTGCTTGATTGACTGGGACATAGATAGGAGATTATCTACTGTTACAGTGGATAATTGTTCAACTAATAATGCGATAATTTCTTCACTATTGATTGATTTGGATAGAGGGTCTTTGATATTATCTGGTTCTTTAATTCATATAAGGTGTTGTGCTCACATCTTGAATCTAGTAGTGAGAGAGGGGTTAGAGGTTATTAAGGAGGGGATTGAAAAGATTTGTCAAAGTGTCACATTTTGGACTGCTTCCCCTAAAAGAGATGAAAAGTTTGAAGAAATATGTAGACAATTACGTGTTATATATTAAAAAAAGTTGTCTCTTGATTGTCCGACTAGATGGAATTCCACCTATGTGATGCTTGACAATGCTCTAAGGTATAAGGATATTTTTATTTGGTGCAAGCAGAGGGATAACACTTATACATGCTTGCCTTATGATGGTGATTGAGAAATTGTAAAAATAATTTGTGAGAAATTGAAACTATTTTGCACTATCCCAGAGTTATTTTAAGGTGTTAAATACCCAACTGCTAATACATATTTTTCAAAGATTTGTGAGCTAAAGATAACATTGCATGAGTGGTTAAGCTCACTTGTGGAGGTAGTGCAAAAGATGGCACCGTGCATGTTGTCAAAGTTTAACAAGTACTGGAATGAGCTTCATAAGTTGATGGGCGTAGCTACTATTTTAGACCCTAGATATAAGCTTAAATTGCTTGAATTTTTCTTTTTTAAGATCTACAAGGAAGAATATTCAACTAAAGTTAAAGAGATTTATGATGTTTGTTATAGTTTGGTGGATGAACATAGGCACAAAATGGTTACTTCTAATGAAGTTCTTGGTGAGTATTCTACTCAAGTAGATCTTGATCCTCCTGCAGATAGCATGTCCGAGTATGATTCTTTTGTAGGGGTGTCCATCGGACGGTATTTCGGTATACCGTCCGAAATATTTCGGTATTCGGTATTCCGAATGCCCAAAATAAAATACCGTACCGAACTAAATTTCGGTACCGTACCAAAATACCAAAATTAGTTCGGTACGGTATTTCGGTATGGGCCAACCTATTAACCAAACCCATCAGCCTTCCTTCTTTCCTCCAACTGGGCCGGCCCATTAACCAAACCCATATGCCAAACCCAACGTAACCCTAAAATAAAAACAACTTCATCTTCTTCCTCCAACTCCCATTGTCGTCGCCAAGCTACAAATCCTTGTATTTAATTTCTCATTGATTTGCAATTGCATAAACCAATTAAATACATACTTGTAATTAATAATGTGGAGAAATTTACCCAATCTTTCTCCCGGTTGGTGCAACAACCATGGCATCAACAACCTCAACAGCAACTTCCTTCATCAACAACAATCCAACCCTACCCTACCATTTCTCATCACATGTACTCAAACTTCAAGAAATAGTTGTAATGGAATGCTTATGGAAGAATTCAACATGCTTGTACCACAAAGCACAACATACCCTTTTCATTATTCCATTTCTAGTTGTACGATATGATGTATCCATCATTTTGAATGCACTTGGTTATGTATACAATTCTGTAAAATCCATTTTCAAAAGAACTCTAGGGCTTCAATCAGTCAAAATCCACTATGGTTTAGTTAATGTGTTTGGTTTCAGTATTCTTTGTTTGGTTCGATACTGACTTTTGGAGCAATGATTGGCGCCATCACAAGTGGACAGATTGCTGGTCTTACTGGTCGGAAGGGGGTAAGGATTCGGTGAGGGATTGAGATTTGGAGAGTGAAGGAGAAGAAGAGAGGAGATGCGATTCATGCGAAGAACAGAAAAATCAATGGAGTAAGTAAATGTTATTTTCGGTACGGTAAGTTCAGTATTGCTGAACCTGGCAAAACCAATGCCGTACCGTACCGAAATACCGAATAGTAAATTCGGTCAAAAAAATACTGTCCGAATTTGCGTAATTTCGGTACGGTACCACGGTATTTTGGTGGACACCCCTATTCCTTTGTATTGAGGGCTTCAAAGAGGCTCAGATTATCTGTTGTTAGGAATGAGCTAGATATCTATTTGGATATGGATGTGTTGCCAAGAACTGTAGATTTTGATATCCTGCTTTGGTGGAAAGTGAATGGGACAGTATATCCGACACTTTAGGCGATTGCTAGAGATATATTTGCTATTCATGTTTCTACCGTAGCTTCTGAGTCATCTTTCAACGCCGGTGGTAGACTACTGAGTCCTAATCGCAGCAGACTACATGAAGATATAGTGGAGGCATTGATATGTTCTCAAAGCTAATTATGGGCAGCTATTTTTAACACATTAATTAATTTAATTATTTCAGTTTGTAACTATATCCTTTACACAATTGATTTTTCTCTTATGTTAGATGGTGGTAAAATATCTTCAACAGAATACGCTACTGCTTTTAAGGATTGGGATCCAGATACAAGTACTTTAAGTACTGACAGTTGATGGACGAGTTTCCATACGAGTTGATCTTTATTTTACATTTTTGTATGTATCCCCTATGAATATGGATGCTACCTTTAATTTATTATGATATGGGTTGGTGCTCTCTTTCTTTATTATGATATATCCAATCTAACTACTATGTTGATTATATATTAAAATTAAATAGTAAAAAATGGTAAAAAATGTGCCAAATGGTAAAAAATAAGTCAAAATAGTAAAAATGAGCCAAAATGGTAAAAATATGAGCCAAAATAGTAAAAAAATGAGCCAAAGCGGTACAAAATGAGCCAAAACGGCAAAAAATGAGTCAAAGTGGTAAAAAACGAGCATACATGGTAAAATACGAATAAAAATGGTAACAAATGGAAAAAATAAGCCAAATGGTAAAAAATAAGCCAAAATACTAAAAAATGTACCAAAATGGTAAAAAACGAGCCAAAACGGTAAAAAACGAGCCAAAGCTGTAAAAAACGAGCCAAAACGGTAAAAGAACGAGCCAAAGCGGTAAAAAATAAGCATAAATGATAAAAACGAACCAAAATGGTAAAAAACGAACCATATGGTAAAAAATTAGCCAAAATAGTAAAAAATGAGCCAAAATGGTAAAAACCGAACCTAACTGGTGAAAACGAATCTAAATAGTAAATTTTCACTTAATTATAAAAAAAATAAAATAATTTGGTGAAATAATTTTATTAAGTAAAATAATAAATAAGTGTAATTGGATATCCATTACATACCTAATTTGGTATGAGTTATAATAGATATTTAGTTTTGGGTATAAATTGGATATTTACCCATATATATACCCGTCCAATTGTCATTTTTAAAGAACACCTATTTTATTTTATTCTAATAATGATAGTAGTAATAATGCACCAATGTAAGAAAATATGCCGGAAAGCGTCAGATCCTAAGCATCAATTTGATCTCAAACAATCGTAAATCAAACCTACCTGGGATTCTCAATTGATAATTAAATACACAATTTTCAACATACGAGGGAATGGTGTGGGTCTCTTATAGGACTCCCATTCAACTAAAAATGGTGATTGCTTCAATGAATATATATTAATTTACATAGTAAGATTATTTTACTCGGTTCACCTAAGTAAACTCAGGAATTAATTATTTTTTTCCGGAAAGATTGGGGTGACAAAGAATTTAGTAAAAGTTCCGTAAATTTATAAATACACGTATCTCCAGCAAAACACTCAGATGTTAAAATTCAACTCAACTTTAGGTCCGTTGATGGCTCCTAGAGACTAACACAACAGCTGCTGAAAAGAACCCCTTAAAAAGAAATTGTTGGCGTGTGACCATGTAAATTGTAATGACAGTCGTTAACTTGCTTGTATGTATTGTGAGAAACACACGACAGCAGCTGACAATTTTCTCTACTATAAGCTACGGATATCTCTTCAACTTTCATCTACAAGTCCCACAAGGGGGCAATCGTAAGGTATCAACAAAAGATATGTTACGCACAACATGGATTATAAAAAGAATCCATTGCCTTGACCAAAAGAATATCTCACAAAAGACCGAATCCCTGGGCAGCTCCGAGGGCAAAAGAGATGGCATAAGAGGTCGCAGAAGAATGTGGGGATGCAAAAAGAAATCAACTCTGCATATTCTGAGAAATGTATGCCTGATCAGCATCTGCTAAACGATTCTGGAAGATGGACCACTCGTCTTTGCACCTTTGTCGTACCTGTAGGAGGAGCAAAGGAAGAATGAGCAGAAAAGAGCAGGGAAAAAGAAGAAATTGATACGTAACCTTCGGTACGTATACTATGAAAGCAAAGACAAGAAATAAGTTTGGTTAAAGATTGACATAATTCAAAGTCTAAAATGTACAATGAGAATCATGTATACTTACCCCTTCCCATGGAGCTTTGCCCTTCTCTTGCTTGCCCTGAAAAAATTTCAAAGAGAAATTTCAAACTGGTTAAACTTTGAAAGAGACGTCAATCTTAGACAAGTTCCCTAAAGCACTTTGTAAAACAAGTTTCCAGGCTCATGCACCATCAAATAAGGCTTCATGGATGTCTAAACAGTCACATTCGTTTTGGTAAGCAAGATAACGATACCCCATTACATATTATAGACACAGCAATTATTTATTATTTGAAATTTAATGGAAACTAATGAAGCCTCAATCATTTTCACTTTGACATACTGAACCAGTGTTATCTAAATTGCAGAATCAAATGCCAAGATAATCTTTCAACACCACTTAGTAATGAGCAGAATGCTTTGGAATGATTCTCAATGATTACATTCACCTACTAATTTTGTGAAAATGGTTGTTCTAACTGAGAAATTTCAGGTTATAACTTAAGATTAGAAACTAACTTTCCCCTATCTTCCACCACATACAGGCTTTTGTCACATGGTGAAACTTTGGTTGAGCCACAGGAACTATAATTTTGCATGAAGTTGCTCTAACTTAAAGATCCTTTTTTCTGAAGTGTGCCTTTCTTCGTATGCCCAGTAGTTCATACATCAAAATACAATTCATAGTTCTGTATTCCAACACAATATGCTACAGTGAATAATGACTCACCTGGCTACCAAGAGAAGGAATTACTTGATGAATAATCCACTGTGAATCAACCACTCCAATTTTCTCATGTGCAGGCTGCAGGCACAATAAAAGCAACTGATTATTCTTGGAAACAAAACCAATTCAGTTACCTCTAATATTTTTTAGAAGAGGGGTCGTCATGTAATAGAGTTACTGGCAGATCAAAGATAGCCCAATGTAGCTAGCTTGAGTATTATAATGTAAAGTGATATAAAATGGTATAATTTCCCAAAAAATCTATAGTTCCAACAGATGAGAAGCATACAAATAAGTCCTCCCACATAAGAGGATGAAAAATCCACAGACAGGTAGATACTGGAGCTGTTGGTAATTTTTATGTCTTAAAACTGTTCAACTGCTTTTTACTAGTTTGGGTTTGTAGTAGAACTACATATCTGGAATACCACAATCTGTAGCTTGACATTCACATTCATACTTGTATCCTACAAATTTTAACTATGCATGGTCTTCTCCACTTATTGTATTGAAGACATGAGATAGAATGTGACAGAGTAAGCAATCCTTCATAGAAAGTTTTCTACTATATACCTCGTAATGATGGTGGTTGTCAAATTCTAGATACAATGTCATATAAGAAAGAAATTCAAGCATGCCCACCATAAGCATTGTTATCTGAAACTACTAACCTCTACACATCTTCTGAGAGCAAAATCCAATCCCCATCCATGCACCAAATCATTCTACAAGCATATAGTTCATGCATTATTTTGGTAAAAGATGAAAAATGGAAAAACAAATGAAGAACAGTGGAAAAAGAGCATAATTTATCTTCAGCTTCATAAAGAGATTATTGAAGAACCCAAATTGCTAATTCCTTCAGTTGGAAAACTTGATATTGTTTCAAAATTTCAACCCTTACTGATATATATATGTTTCTCAACACATATATATCAGCGCATAAGAAATGACATACCTGAATCATATGCCAGACGCAACGCCAAGCTTCCTGAGAAAATACTGGGGCCATGATTTCCACAAAACTAAAAGAAGACAAGAACCAGATAAACAAGCATGTCCAAACAAGTACATGCACGCACCAGAATAACGTGTGAATGGGAGAAAGAGAGAGAGAGAGCATACGCAGCACAAGGAGGCAAATGTGGCTCAGCACACCAACCTGGTCTCTCCTGTGTATCCCTGTCATGTCCAATCCTTAGTAGAGTAAAAAATCTTTAAGTTATTGTAAGGCTATTTAAAGCATTACATGTGGTATGCCAAATTCAAAAATGCATTATGACTTGGATAACTGAGCCGTGTTATTTGTGGCGAATGGTGAGTTCACCCACGCAGTTAGGAGGTTTTATCAGAAGCAGCTTGTGCGTGTCTTGGAGAAACAAGGATAAAAAATTCTATGTAGGTGTACTTCACAATTTATATGTTGTGCGCAGGAGTAGTGCAATTGTTGTTTTCAAAGAACAGGGGTTTTCCCCCCTATGGTGGCTGCTACTGCTTCACGTCCTCTGGAAAGGTGAGAACTTGCATTGGGGGTGTGAGTAAGAGGTGGCTTGTGGAGTTGATTTGGAGTTTGGGCATGATGATGGAAGCAGGGAGAGGGTGGTGTCGTGGAAAGGTCATCTACCAAATAATCTACGTGGTTTAAACTCGTGATAAGGTTTTAATTTTGCTTATCCTCACATTTGAGGATGTCTTATCCCCTTATTCAAAGAGAGAGGGAGAGAGAACCTACTTGTGAACTTCTCTGTCACCTAGCCTCTTTGTCATACTCCATGTAAGTCCACTATTGGGTTCAAGACCTGGCTGAGATATCTCCAGACCATGTTTCTTAACCAACTTGATATACCTGGTAATTATGCAGAACACAAAAAAGAAAGCATGTAACAAACAAATTGGGCCAAGAAATAGAATAGGCCAGAAAGAACTCACTTGTCTCCATTGAAATGCTCTACTCCAAGATCTTCATCCCAAATGAAAATATACTCATACGCTGAAACAATATCAGGATGTAAAAACCTTTTTGCATACCACCTGAACAACATAGATAGGTATAAATGCCAGTTTGACACAGCAAGATCAGAAGTAATCCATTTGCACAATTATAAGTCTAAGTATCTTAACAATGAATAAATCCAAAACCTTACCATTTTGTTTGCTTTCTTATGCTGATATGAATTGCATCTTTCGACCATTCAAATTCATCCCATTCACTTGTACGACCATCATAGTGAAAAAGCAAAATTTGGAAATCCTCTGAAAACTGCAGTAAAATACATGAAAAAGTTCTCAGTGTCCATGGAAGTACAAGAGGAAAAAGATAAAAAACAAAATATGTATCTCTTAATCTGTTAACCTTTTTAACTGCTTTATCAATGTTAAGTCTCTGATCGTAGCCAACTGTAAATGTTACTAAATACTTTGGCTTTTTCTTCAGATCCTGCAAATTTCAGGATATTGGTTACAATGTCTATACATAAATGCAAAATCATGCCAACAGAAGACACTGACCTAAAACAACATGCTTCCATTATAAGCATGCAATTACATACATAGGCATGAAAAGTCTTGAAAGAATGATTTGGGACCAGGATACATCCTTTGGTACATAGGTGCATGCTTATACCAAACTGTTAGAAATTCTAAAGCTGTGACTTGCAACAAAGCTATACTGTTCACAATTTCAACTATACTCGAAATAGTAAAAGACATGGCATGATGCTTCCTACAAGTCATATATTCTCACCTGTAACCCAAGATATTAGATCCAAGAAGTATCAGTACGTATTAGAAGAATGCAACAAATACCATACTCAATACAAACTAAAAGGAGAATTCCTCATAAAACCACCTTATTTCCCACCCCCCTACTCTTCTTTTCCCCAAGTCTCTTGCTTGAATACCAATACTCCGTTCAGGCATGCATGGAGGAAATATTCAGCAATTTCAAAAGTCACTTGCTCTGTCTTACATCAGAACTAATGTGAAGTTAAGCAACTTATACATAGTGAAAAATCATAGAACTTTCACATATTTTTCTAGTCCATCCATATGGATCCCTCAAGGCACCGCCCAATAAAACCATATCCACACAGCCAAACATATTTGCAGCTTAATTCAGTCATATTCACTCCTACTAATTAGAAACCACAGAAATTTGGTTACCAAAGAAAGCTATTCAGAATTTTGGTTGCTGCAGGTACCAGGACAATGGTAAAATACTAGACATTCAATGTAGAGTACAGTCACCTTTCTTAAGTAAGGTCTGTAAAGCATACCTCACTAGGCTCACCCCATAGCCGGCGCAAATAAAAGTCAGATTCTGGGACAACAATGCCTGGAGGCAATAATTCAGCACCGCGGGGATTTGTTGGAACATAAATCTGAGATAAGAACCAAGTAATGGTTGCAATACAGGATGAAGATGTGATGAAAACACAGCAATTAATTTTTTCCTTCAAACAGAAATGCACAAAGTATCATCGGTACCGTAGGAATATTGCCATATTTTCTTCCAATGAATTTACTTTGAACAGTAATGGGTATAAGGTTTGTAGGTATATGAATCTGCAATGGTAGGAAAAAATAGAAAGAAGAGCAAAAGTGTTACAGGTCTCCCTTTCAACAAAAGCAAGATACCCCTGGCTTGAACTAACCTTTGCTAGATAAACTGATGGAAATGAGATTCCGACAAAAAATCCAAAGAGAATTCCTAGAATAACCGTAACAATGAACCGCGCACTATCCCTTGTCCTCCTATGTAACCCACTGCATGACAAGGGAACAACAATGCAACCTGTCAGTCGGTCAACTGATCCAAGAACTCATAGTAAGAAGATGGGGATAATCTAGTAACTCTATGAAGCAGTGTCATGATAATACTAATACTAGTAGAGTAGAAAACGACAATGAACACCTCCGCATTGCAAAGGAGAACTAGAATGGAACAAATTGTATACAATGCCCAAACCTGCGGTGGGGAATCCCCATTCTGGAAATGTTTATTTGCAATCAAGTCAAGAAAGCCAGAAGCCAAGAGAATGGAAATCACATGGCTGACCAAGTGTGGACTCGAACATGGCATACCTCAATTCAAGGATCCAGACAACCTCTTCAACAAAAACATTGAAAATTCTGCAAAACACGCATAACATCCGCATTGCATAACTATCAGCAAAATTTGTGAAAAATCTGCATCTACGATTACAAGTACATTTACATTTACAATATATATGGGCGGGCGCATGCATCATAAGCGAGACGAAAATTAATGACAAATGGGAATTGAGATTGAGAAAAATGTCAAAAACCCAAAATCAGAATTCAAAAACGAAGAATTAAAGGAATTTGCATTACGAATGATTTGAAACTTACTTGAATTCGATGGATACGATAGTGCATTGATTGATGCAGAGAGAGACTTTATTTTCTTTCTCGTTTGGTGTTGACGAGGGAAGAAATTCAACGCGAAAGTTATCGATCACTGATTAGAGAAGTTAATTAGTTACTACTATTCTGCAATCTGCATCTTCTTGCATATATATAATATATATTTTTATGTGACAATTCTGCCCCGTCTCTGTTTTCAAATCTCTCTTCAATGGAATGTGGGACCTACTTTCACGACACGTGCTCCGTCCCTTCACTTCCATTTGGTGAGCTTTCGCCCAAGGAGGATTTGGTAGAAAACGCCAAAATCACAGGGACACGGATGATAAGCAATAATAAAGTAATACTAGTAAAAGAAAAAATATAACAAGGAAAGCGTGGTGGACAACCCACATTAGAATTCTTAAAACCAGACATAAAAAGAACAGCATATATAGAAAATGAAACATATACTATGCTAGGCAAAGAATTAGATTTGGAATTAGAAAAAGGACCAGATATTAAAAATACTAAAAATTATCCCATCATACAGAAATTAGAAAAAATAGGATTAATAGGTGAAGACATTACTAAAAATAGAGTAAATTATGAAGTAAAAATACAGATTAAAAATCCGGATATAAGGATAGTAACAACAAATATAGATTATAGCCCTTTAGATAAAGAAGAATTTAGAAAACAAATTCCTGAAATGCTGAACCAAGGATTAATTAAAAGATCAGTTAGTCCACATAGATCCGCAACATTCATAGTTAAAAATCACAGTGAAATTAAAAGAGGTAAAGCTAGAATAGTGTATAATTATAAAAGATTAAATGATAATACCATAGATAATGCATACAATATTCCGAATAAAGACAGTTTAATAGGACTAATACAAAAGAAAAAGATATTTAGTAAATTTGACTTAAAATCAGGGTATAACCAGTTAAAATAAGAAGAATGGTTCAAACAATGGACTGCATTTACATGTCCAGAAGGACATTTTGAATGGAATGTTCTTTCTTTTGGCCTAAAAAATGCACCAGCAGTTTTTCAAAGATTCATGGATTCAATATTCTTAAAATATAATTTTTGTTTAGTTTATATAGATGATATTCTGGTAGCAAGTGATTCCATTAAAGAACATGAAGAACATCTAAAACAAATTTTTCAAGAAATAGAAAAATATGGTATAGTAGTAAGTAAAAGAAAAATGGAATTATATAAAAGAAAAATATCCTTTTTAGGATTAGAAATAGGGAATGGAAAGATAGAATTACAGCCACATATAGCTGAAAAGATATTAAATTTCTCAGATAAATTAGAAGGATTAAAACAAATACAGGCTTTTTTAGGGATACTAAATTATGCTAGAAAATTTATTCCTAATTTAAGCAAATTAGTAGGACCATTATACAGTAAAACAACTAAAAATGGTCAAAGAAATTTTAACAAAGAAGACTCAGAATTAGTAAAGAAAATTAAAGAACAGGTTAAAAAAATTAAGCCATTAGAACTACCTTTGACGACAGATTACATTATTATAGAATATGATGGTAGTAAAGAAGGATGGGGAGCAGTCATGATCTGTAAACCCAATAAATATTCAGACAAAGAAACAGAAAGAATTGCTGCTTATGCAAGTGGCAATTTCAAAACAGGACAGAATTGGACCAGTTTAGATTTTGAAATACAAGCATTAATAAATGCGTTAGATAAATTTAAGATATATCTACAGAATGAGTTTACAGTAAGAACAGATTGTGAAGCTATAGTAAAATTTCTCAAAAATGAGAATAGTAAAAAGATAAATAGAACCCGATGGGTTAACCTACAAAATTTAATACAGGGAAACGGATATAAAATTTGCTTTGAGCATATAAAAGGAAAAAATAACAGTTTAGCAGATTTATTATCTAGAAACATTGAAAAACTTTTTAAATGATACAGGTAGAAATGAAGAAAAAGGTTATAAAACCCCGGGGACAAACAGAACAGAAATCAGAAGCAGCAGAATCCCTAACAGACAGAACTATTATATACAAAAATAATCTAGCGATGCCGGTTACAGCTACAGAAAGAGGGTCATCATCCTCAAACATACAGGATTCACCTTCACAGATAAACAGAAGTTTTCCTATGAGAGGAGCACAGAAAGAGATTAAATTTGGTACCATGTATCTCACAGAATTCCCTGAAGGAGGAAATAGAAAATTCAAACCCTTTGAAGGGTTAAACATCAATAGAGAACAACAGTGCTTGCTAGATAACATCTGGCACATACAGACTGTTCCAACAGCAACACAATTTAAGGTACAATGCTTAAATGCTCTAAGCATGTACTTTTCAGAAAAGAATCCCAAGATACAGAAGAAATCTTTCTCACATTATGTGATATACAGGGGATTAAAGACAGGAGTTTTTCACAGTTTTAACACAGTTAAAAATTTCATTATGTGTCAAAATCCCATTTTTGTGGGCTATCACAGCTTCGCCGAGGCCTTAGAAGAAGCAAGGGCCCAATTAGGCCCAAACTTCTATATTGAGCCCGAAACAGTTAGACTATATTCAGAAGTAGCCCGAGAAGATCCAAGTCAGCTAATAGCTCGACTAGAAGATAGGAACAGAAAGCTAGAAGAACAGATGGCACAAATCCAGCAACAGACAGCTAAACAGATAACTTTTCTTGAACAGAAAAAGAATGAAGCTGAAAGGCAATTTCAACAGAACAACACCGCAGTAAGCATTTTAAATACTAAACTACAGCAGTTAGATCAATTTATCAAAGAAAACAAGCCCAAAAATCGAAGTTTCATTCAACTTCGGGCTAGGTTATTAGATATGCCAGCACAGTTCACCCTAAAGCCTTTAATTGATCAATGGCCTGAGGGAGAAGAAATAATCAAACAGAAGACAGAAAGCAGACATTTAGAAGACTTGATTAATGCACAAAAAGACTTAGTACGTATTCATTTTGAAGAAACAAATTGGAAGTTTAAAGGAGTAAAAGTGATACAGAAACCCTTTTCTATAAGGGCAGGACAGATTACAAGACATAACAATGGTACAGCAGGTCTGTTTAAGTTACAAGTAGACCTTAACCTCACAGATATGCCCTTCCAAAAAATTCTTTCCTTCTTCCACATGGGGATGATAGATCAAATTACATTTAAATTAGAAGAAGAAGGAAACATTGAAAGTTATATAGAAGAATTCGGAGAAAAGTTCTTTCTTATTGCAGGAAACATGGCAGTTAGAAAGAAATTAATATGTATCATTGACTCCACACTCCCTGTAGCTAGAGGATTTGAAATCATCCTTTTGGCAGAATGTAATTATAAATTTCTTTTCTTTTTATTAACTTTTTCCTACTTTAATTTGTGACCTTATCTTTTTAGATGCTTTTAAGATAAGTTTTCTTTTCTGTTGGCCACTGTTTTTTTGGCCTCTTTCTTTAGTTTTTCCTATAAAAGGGGACTCTCCCCTTCATTTGTAAGTACGAAAGAAAAAATATAACAAGGAAAGCATTTGTCAATCTCTCCATGTCTCACTAAAATCTCTCTTTAGTTTCCAGTTTTCATAGCCTCTTAGTTCCCCTCACCTAAACAGAAGCCCAAATATTAAAAAAAAAAAAAAAATCTCAAATCCGGTGACTGTAAATCTCCAACGCCGGAAATCTCGTATCCTTCTTTTTTATAATCCGGTGACTGTAAACCTCCAACGCCGGAAATCTAGTATCCTTCTTTTTTATTGGTAGCGGAAGATTGGATTGGTTATCATCTCTTAGGAGAAGGATATTTCATCCAAATTTACAGTACTAGAGAATGGAAAATGTTCCTTCCACATTCCGGAGACGGGCGCCTCTTAGATGAAGAACATATTGTTAATCTAGTAGACGACCTCCAAGACAAAGAAATGACAGAAGCTGACGACAGAGACGAAGTCACTATTCCAGACACTCACAGAGATCTTTAAAAAGCTATCAACAGACGTAAGCCATGACGATTGCAGAAATAAATCTTTAACAGACGTAAGCCATGACGTTTACAGAAACAGCTGTCCAGAACAACTGTCCATCAGCAGCCTGCCTTTTGGCAGAATGTAATTATAAATTTCTTTTCTTTTTATTAACTTTTTCCTACTTTAATTTGTGACCTTATCTTTTTAGATGCTTTTAAGATAAGTTTTGTTTTCTGTTGGCCACTGGTTTTTTGGCCTCTTTCTTTAGTTTTTCCTATAAAAGGGGACTCTTCCCTTCATTTGTAAGTACGAAAGAAAAAATAAAACAAGGAAAGCATTTGTCAATCTCTCCATGTCTCACTAAAATCTCTCTTTAGTTTCCAGTTTTCATAGCCTCTTAGTTCCCCTCACCTAAACAGAAGCCCAAATATTTAAAAAAAAAAATAAATCTCAAATCCGGTGACTGTAAATCTCCAACGCCGGAAATCTCGTATCCTTCTTTTTTATAATCCGGTGACTGTAACCTCCAACGCCGGAAATCTAGTATCCTTCTTTTTTATTGGTAGCGGAGCCCAGACGTTCCTCTTTGGCAATCTGACAAAAGACATAGACAGGCGTGGTAAAGGTATCCAGAAAAGGAGTAAAACCTGCGTTGGCCACGAACCCGCTAGGGTGAGTCAGTTTCTAAAGACATGTTCTAGTTCTGATTCCAATTTTCTTTATCAGTCATAATTTATTATGTTGTCTGGAATGATTAGTTTTTAATATCGTTTATCTGTATTTATTATGTATTTTTTTTAATATCGTTTATCGTTTATCTGGAATAATTTTATATATATATATAAAATGATGGTAGTATATAATTACATATTTCATTAAATTTTGTGGTGTTTATATATTTACATAATGATAAGCTATTAACCAAGTTTGTGGTGTGTTCATAACTTTATATTATCTGACGCATTTTTTTATTTTTAGGTGAAATTTAGCAAGCAATATTATAATTTGAAATAGAATGTGCAAGCATCAGAAAACTGTTCTACCATATTTTTCCTCTGCAAGATATAGTAGAACATATTAATTTGTTTGTTTTACAGGTAAGGGATTAATTAATTTAAACATCTTTCGTGAAACTAGATGAGTTTTAATTTTTATTTTCACTCAGTTCATCAAAATTATTACTTTTAGCGAGGCTGCATTTTAAATAATTTTACGGTTTACTGATAGATTGTGATAGGTACTTCAAAAATGTTTACTTTTTTCGTCTCAAAATAGTAGTTTTTTTTAGGCGTGTACAAGAACCGGACCGACTCGAAGACCGGACCATTATGTTAGTATTTACAATAAAAACAATTAAGTTAACTAAATCTTAGTGCCACCGTAAGTAATTTTGTGTTGGACAAACTCGTGAGGAGAAATATTCTTTCTTTCCTTGTTGTGTTGTTTTTTAGTTTTGGCAAGTTGGTTGTCTAACTTGTAGTACTCCAATGTAATTTTTAGCCCTCGAAGCTATTTGCACGCTCATTTGTAAAAATACTCTTATTGTGCTTTATTAAAAAAGAGACACGATGATGGATAACACTCGCATTTGTTTATTACTCCCTACGTCCATTTTTAATGGACGCGAGGGAGTCTTTCATCAATATTAAGGCAGCTGACACTGTTTTGTCTGTGGGGTCCACAGACAAAACTATTTTTTTTATTTTTAAAATGGTAATGTGCACCGTTGGCCCAGCCCAGCCCATGTTCAAAATTCAAAATAAAACATGAAAAGTCATTTGACTTACCCACCCAAATCAGTGGCGGCTATTTGGCTAATTTATCACAGATGCCAACGTTAATTGTTTTTTTCCTTAAGCCAAACATGCACTGTTCTTACTTATCATCACAATCAAAATGTAATCAACCAAACAACATCTTCATTTTCTTTCACTGATTGCATATACTCAAAGGTAATCCACCCATTTAATTAATGGTGTCCCCAAGTCTTGACAATGATTCTGATTGCATTGCATTGCATTTCATCATGATTTATTGTCCATTTTCTAGTTAATTTGGACAGTAATTCTACTGATGTTACCTTTTATTTCCCACATTTGATCAGGTCTGGTTTGGAGGCAGAATGAGATGAATTCATGAAGTTTAGAGCTGAAGCTGTTTATTCTAGTCTAGGCCTGGATCTTGGCCTAGACAAGGTCGTATCTGACGCAGTGCGCTTACCAGAATCGTCTTGGCCTAGACTTCGGCCAAGACTTCTTTGCGATCAGACTGCAGCTTGGAGCGATTGAAGTATTTTTGGAGATGGACTCTCACAGCTGGCACGTAGCAGCTGTCCAGCAATTTTAGAGGGATCTGAAGACAATCTTAAGTAGAATCCCGATTGGGATCTCCCTCTTTTAATTAATTGCGATTTAGTTTCCTTTTTAGAAACAATTAATTGTAATTATCTTTTAGGATATTTTAGGAGTTTGAGTTTGATTGGGACAGAGGTTCTTATGGCTATTTTAGCTAAACATCATTGGCCTCTGTCCGGATCATCTCCGATCAGATTTTCCCAGTTAGAACGCAATTTCCCTTTTTCGTAGTTCTCCATTGTTAAAAACCTTGCTCCGAATTTATTTCGGATTTAATATTTTTTATGCAAATTAATTTCTTTATCTTTTATCCATGAGTATGAGTAACTAAAAACCCATTCTTGGTAAGGGTTGATGAGCTGAAGTTCTTAATGCAATCGTGAGACACAATCCGTTCTTCACAATCTCTTTCTTTGTATTTATTTATTCTTGAACTTAATCCATCGCTTACTCACTAGAGCCAAGGTTTGATCATCCTTGTTCTCTAGGAGAGAAGAGTTGTAACCAGTCTAGAAGGAGAGGGAGTACCCGCCGGCTAGACGGAGTAGGTGACTAGTCTCGAGCAGACTAGAAGAGTAGGTAAAATAGGTAGAGACCAGATTGACAACCTAGGAACTTAGCCTAGGTACTGTCTTCCCCTGTGCCATTGAAGAGGTGAGCAACCATTCAAGACAGCAGTCAAACGGATAAACCCTTTAACCAGCAAGGTGTCCCTTGACTAGGATTATCAGGAGAGGGAGTACCCGCCAGATACTTTGAAGAGGAGGGAAGATAGGAGGGAAAAGGAGTTCCTCCCCTCTATAGCAGTACTATGAAGAAGAGATGAACATACTTCAGTCCATGATCGATGCATAAGAACGCAAGCTCACCCATCGCCCTTACCTGGAATTCCGTACCACAAGACTTATTTCCAATCTAGCCCGCAGTCTTGGCCTAGACTTCGGCCAATACTAATTTATATTTTGAACTGTTTTCATTGCTTTTTATTTTTGCCTTTAGTTTCAGATAACAACCAACCAAAACTCAGTGACGAGGAAGTCAAACTCAAGAACTACATTTCCTAGAGGTCTCTGTGGACGATCCTCTTACCATCATCTACAAATCCTTGTAGACAGTGATAAGTTGTATTTCTACCCCCAATTCCATAACTATTTCACTACTATATTTGACGTGTTCGACGCGCGGTCAAATTTTGGCGCCGTTGCCGGGGATCTCTAACGGTATTTGTAGTTTTTGTTTTATTTTGTTTTTGATAGTTTATGACCAGGTCCTCTTGCAGAGAAGAAGATTTGCTACCATATAATCCGAATCTCACTAAGACCGAAGCACAACTCAGAAAGATAGCTAGAAAGAGGAAAACTCCAGAAGAAAGTGAATCGGAAACCTCCAGTTCCGAGACAGATTCCAGTCTAGACCACGATCTTGGCCTAGATTCAGATCAAGACATGGCGGACCAGCAACCAGAACCGAAAATGAGGGAGCTGAATAAAACAGCTGAGCAGGAGACCTTTTCCTGCATCAATCTCCCTCCATTGGCCAATGATTGGTCCATAAAGACTAACATGGTGGCCAACCTCCCCAAGTTTTACGGCCATTCCAACGAGAATCCATTCAAGCACTTAAGAAATTTACATGTTCAGTGTGACATCATGAAACCCACTACGGTAACCATGGAGAGGGCGAAGCTGAAGGCCTTTCCAAGCTCTCTAGAAGGGGGAGCTCAGAACTGGTTTTACAGTCTGCCTCATAATACCATCAACACATGGGCTGAGATGTCCACCATGTTCCTCAACAAGTACTGGAATGCCACGAAGGCTGGCATAGCTAGGAAAGATATGGCCGCTATACAACAAAGAAGCGGAGAAAGCTTCTCTGAGTATCATCAAAGGTTCAGAGATTTGCAAGAAGTCTGCCCCACTCATGGCGTAGCAGACAACACTATGATACAATATTTCTATGATGGGATGCTCCCAAGTTGCAAGGAAAAAGTAGATTCAGCCGCAAGTGGAGCATTGCAAGATTTAACAGTCACAAGAGCAAAGATGTTGCTCCAGACGTTGGCAGACAACTGCCAAAATAATACCATTTCGGATAGAAATGCTTCTCCTTCTTCTCTAAATTCGCTCAATGTTGAACAAAAATTAAATGAATTAACCGATATGATTAAAACCATTTCTGTTAACATTTCAGGTCCAATGACTTCGGGAAATCAAGAGCAAACAGCCACGGTATGTGGGATATGCCAGCAACAAGACCATCAGACCAATAATTGTTATATGGTCCAGCACCCAGAAGAGATAATTCAGGTCAACGCTGCATATCCACAGAACCAAGGTAGCATGCAAAACTATCCCCAAGGAAGCAACCAATACGCATGGAGATCACACCCAAACTTCAGATGGAGAGAGCCAGTCCCTCCAAATCAGAATCAGAATCAAGGTGTACCCCAGCAGCAACAACAACCTCCTATCAACTTCCAGCATTTCGTTCCACGACCTCAGAATCAGAATCTTGGCCCGAATCTAGGCCAAGAGCCAGGCCAACCTCCTTTACCTCAACTACCGCCTGCCCCTAGACCTTTGCAGCTTACTGGCCCTTCAGTGGAAGACACGCTCAAGCAGCTAATGGAGCTGCAGAAAAATCACATGCAGTCCACACAGACTAGCTTGGCGGAGCTACAAAAGCAAATCACTCAAATAGCAAATCAAGGAAAATTACCTCCTACTACGGTAAATAATCCAGCCCATAATGTGAGTGCTATAAGTTTGAGGAGTGGAGTGGTGTTGCCAGAAAGGAAAGGAGCGAGAACAGATGAGGAAATGAAGAAAATCGCTTCAGAAGATGTGGAAGAGGATGAGGAAGAAGAAGCTGAACCAGAAGTAGTCTTGACCAAGACTCCGGCCAAGACTACCGTTACAGCAGAACCAGAAAAAGAAGAGATTGTTTCGGGCAAGCCAAAACAGAAGGAGGAGATCATAGAAATTCCTCCACCATTTCCCCCGAGATCTTCAAAAGAAAAAAGACAAGATGAAATGAGGGATTTCATGACTGTTTTCGGAAAAATAGCCGTGAATATTCCAATGTTGGATTTAATTGCAAAAGTCCCTTCTTATGCTAAATTCCTTAAAGAATTGTGCACTAATAAAAAGAAAATTGCAGGTGTAGAAAGGATAAATTTATCCAACAACGTTTCAGCAGTACAACAACTCCCGGAGAAGTGCAAGGATCAAGGAACCTTCACAATTCCATGCCAAATAGGGAACAAAATCATTGAGAAAGCCCTTTGTGATTTAGGGGCTGGTATCAATGTAATGTCCCTGAGTGAATTTGAAACCTTGAAAATCGGAACCATGAAGGAGACTGATTTGGTGATACAATTAGCTGATCGAACAATCATCCGACCTAAAGGTGTAGTGACTGATGTCCTGGTAATGGTAAATGATTTTATCTATCCAGTTGATTTTTATATAGTAGAGATGAATGTTCAATTGCCATCTTGTACCACTGACATTTTATTAGGAAGACCTTTCCTAAGGACCTCAAAAGCAAAGATAGATTGCTTCGAAGGAAGCATAATTCTGGAATTTTGCGGGAGAACAATTAAGTTCAGCATTACAGATGCTTTAAAACACCCAAACGACTTGCAATGTGTTAGTTTCTTGGATGTTTTGGATCCAATTACAGAAGAAATAGCTGACATTAATCATAACGATCCCCTTGAGTATGTTTTGACCAGGGGAATTTCCACTCAAACACTGCTAGAGCTAGAAGACCGCACTGGGAATCAAAAGGAACTCCAACAAATGGTGGACAGTTTGGCCGAACAAGAAGAAGAGGACTTAGTCTTGGCCCCGATCTTGGCCAAGACACCGGCCAAGACTGCGAACAAAAGAAGAGGAGTAGTTAATTGTCAATATGTGCAATCAACGATTCCTAAATTTCTACCTTCTGTTGTGCAGGCACCACAGTTAGAATTGAAATCCCTACCAGGTCACTTGAAGTACGCCTATCTAGGCCTAGATGACACACTACCAGTCATAATTTCAGCCAAGCTATCAAGAGAGGAAGAAGATAAATTGATAGCTGTCTTGAAGGAAAACAAAGAGGCGATTGGCTGGACGATGGCAGACATCAAGGGGGTATCATCTAACATCTGTACCCACAAAATAAATGTGGAAGAGGATAAGAAACCCATTCGGCAACCCCAGAGGAGATTAAACCCTCCTATGATGGAAGTTGTTAAGAAAGAAATAATTAAGTTGTTAGATTCAGGTGTTATTTACCCTATCTCAGATAGTAATTGGGTATCTCCTGTGCAGGTAGTCCCAAAGAAGACTGGAACAACAGTAATCGAAGGAGAAGATGGCGCTCAAAGAACAGCCAGAATTCAAAACGGATGGAGGGTATGTATTGACTACCGAAGGCTGAATCAAGTCACATGGAAGGACCACTTCCCGCTGCCTTTCATCGATCAAATGGTAGAGAGACTTACTGGAAAGTCTCACTACTGTTTCCTAGATGGATACTCGGGGTTTCACCAAATCCCCGTTGCTCCCGAAGATCAACAAAAGACAACGTTCACTTGCCCATTTGGAACGTTTGCCTATAGGCGCATGCCGTTTGGGCTTTGCAATGCGCCAACCACCTTTCAAAGGTGCATGGTAAGCATATTTTCTGAGTATGTCGAGAGAAGTATCGAAGTGTTTATGGACGACTTTACCGTGTATGGTAATGACTTCGATCAATGTTTACACAACTTAGAAAATATTTTAAAAAGATGTGTTGATACATGTTTAGTCTTAAACTTTGAAAAGTGCCATTTTATGGTAGACCAAGGGATTGTCCTTGGACATGTAGTCTCTAAGAAAGGCATTGAGGTTGATCAAGCCAAAATTGACACTATCAAGAACTTGCCTTACCCCTCATGCTTGCGTGAGGTTCGTAGTTTTCTTGGTCATGCAGGGTTCTACCGTAGGTTCATTAAAGACTTCTCAAAGGTGGCTGAACCAATGTGCAAGTTACTACAAAAAGAGGTGGAGTTCGACTTCAATGAAGCGTGCAAGAAGTCCTTCGAAGAGCTGAAAGAACGACTAACCACAGCACCAATCATCCAACCACCGGACTGGAGCTTGCCGTTCGAACTAATGTGCGACGCAAGCGACGCTGCTGTTGGCGCGGTTCTTGGCCAAAAGAAAGGGAAAGACCCCCACGTCATCTACTATGCATCAAAGATGCTAGACGATGCCCAACGGAATTATACCACAACTGAAAAAGAACTCTTTGCAATAGTTTTTGCCCTGGAAAAATTTAGATCTTATTTATTGGGCACTAAAATTATTGTATTTTCAGATCATTCCGCCTTGAAATATCTTTTGGTTAAGCATGATGCTAAACCAAGATTAATCCGCTGGATTCTTCTTATGCAGGAGCACAATCTGGAAATTAAGGACAAGAGTGGAAGGGAAAATCTTGTAGCAGATCATCTAAGTCGTTGCCTAGCAAAGGGAGACACAAACGAGATCAAAGCAGAATTTCCAGATGAGAAGCTGTTTTCTGTCGCACTGTCTATCCCGGAGTCTAGGCCTAGACTCCAGCCAAACCCGCGACCATGGTACGCTGAAATAGCGAATTACCTAGCAACAGGTAAACACTATGGTGACATGACTACCTATGAGAAGGTAAAGGTCAAGCATGACAGTAAGTATTATGTTTGGGATGATCCATATTTATGGAAGATAGGAACCGATCAATTGCTAAGGAGGTGTGTACCTCAAGATGAAACAAAATCCATACTTGAATTTTGTCATTCCCAAGCATGTGGAGGTCACTTTGGCGCGAGAAGAACAGCCCTAAAAATCTTAGAGGCTGGCTTTTATTGGCCAACAATTTTTCAGGATAGTGCTCTATTTTGTAAAACTTGTTCGGCATGTCAAAAAGTGGGAAACATTAGTTCTCGAAATGAAATGCCTATGAATTTTATTCTTTCTTGTGAAATATTTGATATATGGGGCATAGATTTTATGGGACCTTGACGGGTGTCGAATCCGTTCATAAAATAAATAAAATACAACTCAGTGCTATGCTACAAATTAATGCAGATAGTGGTGAGAGGATCGATCCCACAAGGACAAGCTTTGCCTAATTCTTGGAGTTCCTGCAAATAACCAAGTAAAAGATACCAAGTTTTGGGGTGTAATAACAATTAAACGAAAATACAGTGGATTTGAGATCAGTTGCAAACAAAGAAAACAACTTTAAAATAGAGAGAATTACAGGGGAGAAAATATTCCGGGTAGAGATCATTGCGAGATGGCATTGGTAAGTTGTTGATCATTGACAAAATACATTTTCGAAATGGTTTTCATAGAAGAAGTTGTGGAACCAGCTCACACTAGATTCCCAACCTGCTACAAAAGTATTTAAAAGAATCACTTCATTTTAAATACCCTAATCTTCCCAAGTTCATCCTAAGATTCTAATCCGCCACTTTGCCTTGGCTATGCAGAGCCTTCTACAAAGGAATCAGAATACTTATGGAAGTACTTGAGAGATTGATTAAAAACAGTGAGGTCCCTCTTCTAGACAAGGGAATACTTTCATCATCCACGAGTCTGGTCTAGTCTGGCACTTGACCCAGCTGTCACCTAGGTCGGCCCTTCTCAAGGCCTCGGGATGGGATGACCGCCTAATTCAATTTCTTCTATCAGCTTAGACCAAGCAAATACCCCTCATGCCCTGCTGATTTGTCTACAAACGTTCTCTAAGAGTGATGTAATCACAAGAGAACTGACTACACTTGCCCGAATTAAATTCAAGGTGATCAAGCTCAAAAATTAATAAAGACAAGTTTAAAATTAAAACAAGAAGGTTTGAAATATGAAATTCATTTCTATGAAGCTTAAACAAGTCTCACAATCAACATACCAGCCAATCTCTTGATCCCTACCAGGAACTTGGAGTTTAGTTACAATACATAATCAAAATAAACAAAAGAAGTTCAAATCCGGAATTACAAAGAGTGCTGGAATTTCTGGAAAAAGTTGGTAAATGCTGATTTTTCTCCCTACTGTTCTTGATTGTCCTCCCTCTCTCCATTCTCAATCTTGCTACCTTAAATGGTCCGTTCCCATGCCTGCAATCTCCTCTCCAAGGACAGTCCACGCCAGCTCACAAGCTCCCAAGAGCTTGTCCTCTAAGTGCTTGTACATGAGTGGGAATATTCTTCATTTAATCAAGAAGAATGTTGATTCATTCTTCCAAGATGTCTTCAAGCACATGAGAATAACATATAGGGGCCCAAGAAGTCTAGTGTCTGCAAATAATGTGTCCCAAGAAGACAGGAAATGCACTAGAGATTAAATAAATCCGGCACGCGGATTCATGGAAAGTGCAGATCCAGCTGTCCTTCCGGAGGGACGCTTCTTGTCGAGGCCTAGAGGAAAGCTGATCTCGGCAAAATAGAGGAGTGGCCTTGAGACGAACAGACCAACTTCAAAGCAGCAAGGCCGAAAATGGAACTTCAACACCATATGATTGATTACAGCTCTATTCTTCAATCTTTTCACTCCTTTCCTTCACATTGATGCTCCAAAGGCTGAATCATAAGAAAGGAAGCAAATAGGCTCAAAGTAGCATATTTACCATCTCAATTACTAGGAAAAGAGATAGTAAAACAACCAAAATAATCCATCAATCATAATCCCCCACACTTAATCCATGCTTGCCCCCAAGCATGAACTAAGACAGACAAAGAGAAGACACAACAGAAACAAACACACAAACAAGACACAAAAATGACAATCAAACAAACACACAAACAACACACAAACTACACCCCCTTTGAGCAGAAATAAAATCCCTAGACTTGACTCATGCACACACCTCAAAGATCAACTCTTTCAAGCAAGATTCAACACACCTAACATCACAAATGAGCAAGCATTCAGATAGTGGTATGATAGGCTGCTATACAACCAGAAAATACAAACCTAGGGCCTCTGTTTTCTTCTCCTTTCGACTCTATAACCAAACATTGCTGCTGACTCTCAAGCAAATAAATTAAAAACACAAGCAATAGGCAAAGAACATTATTAAAACAAGAAGTGAGCCAAAGGCTTCTTTTATTCTTCTTCACCTTTCTTATTCTATTTTTTTTTTCTTTTTCTTCTCTTCCTTCTTTTTCTTCTTTTTTTTATTTTTTATTTTTTCTGCTTTTCTCTTCTTCTTTCCGCATCCCTTTCTTTTCTTTAGGCCTTCGGCCTCTTATACCTCCTTTCTTTCCACAATCCCATTTTTAACATGCACATGCAGACTTGACTCTCATCATGGTGCTATAATCGGTCCAACAACGGGAGTTAGCACACAGCCGACCGGAAGTTTCTCCAAATGGGACGATGGTGCCGAACCACCAACGTCGTGCAATCCGGAGGGTATGATGAGAAGCCACACACAAGGGATTTAAATGGCACACAAACAAGCAAAAATAAAGGACTAGGCAGCAATGAGAGGATAGGATCCTCATCCCAAGATCTAAAGAGAAGCAAACAATCAGCCCTAGCAAAGTACTTTCTAGGACAGCAAAACTAATCATACATCTATGGGAATGAATGCTCAATTGCAAGGTCTGATGTATTCAATATTGCAAGACAGAGTTGATAAATCAAGTGTGTGCACAAGACAAGTTTTCGGGATTAAATTCCATGACAAAAGGGGTGGGACACAACAAAAAGGACAAACAAAAACTCATGCAAAAGCAAAATAAAAACAAGCAGTGGCGCAAGCAACAAATAAAAATAATCATGCAGTAAAAAGAGAAAAACAAACAGGAGAAACATGCATAAAAACTACAAATAAAAGCATGCATTAAAACAGAAATCACAAAAATAAAAAGAAACACGAAAGTGTCTCCCCCACACTTATCGGACACATTGTCCTCAATGTGAATGAGACTGAACAACAAACAAACTAAAAGAAAACAAACAGCAAAAAGAAAAGAAACAAAAACAAAGGAAAAGGAACAGAAGAAACCGGGGGCTTATTGCGGAGGGGCTGGTGGAAAGGCACGGGTCAAAACAGCAAGGATCTTCTCTTGCATGTGGAGGATGTTGTCCTGACAAACGTTGGTCTGTCGCTGCTCGCGGATGACGTGGCGGAGCAGGGCATTCTGATTGCGAAGAAGGACAGCAACTTGGGCATTGAGGGAAGGCGAGGTAGGTGCAGGGACAGGGGCAGGACCACTCATGCCGAGGCCTCGAGATGGGCCGGCCTGGTCTTCAACAGCGGGAGCAGGGGCAGGATTGTGTTCGTGCCAGTCCAGACGTCTGAGCTTGAAGTTGCCCAGGTGCTTGGTCCCGTAGATGTGATCTTCAACTTTGGTGAACCCTGTGTTATAACAGACATAGCCTTCCTCGTCCAAATGGAAAAATCCCATATGGTCAAGTTGAGGTAAATCAAGTAATTTCAGAGGGGCAACTTTAAAAAACTTGGCCGACACCACATCAAGACCTCTATAAGAGACGGCTAAATGAGTGATCAAAGATCCCATATACAATCTCTCTCTAGGGGTGCTGAGTTGGTTAGCTATCCAAAATCCTAGGTTCATTTTATAACCATGTTGCATGCACCATAAAATGAAGAGCTCTTGCTTGGAAATCAGACCAGAAATTTGGTCTTTTCCAGCTAAAGTGGTGGACAAACAACGGTGAAGGATCCTTAGGACGGGGTCTAGGATTTGGTGGGCCTTAGCTTTTTTGTCATCATATTTCAGTCCTGTTTGCCCAGTTAATTCGCGATAAGCAACATGTTTGTCAAAATTACTAGGATAATCACACAGTGCGTTCAAGTACCAATCAGCATTTAAATCAGCATGTGAAACAAATCCTAACATGACATTAAATTCATTCATAGTTAAGTGCTCATACTTATCACAGAATCTGAAATTAACATCCTCAGGCTTGTTAAGCATCAACTCTTGTTTTTCTTTGTAAGAGCTATACCAGAAAGTGGTGAAAAATTCTAGACAAAGCTCTAAATATGCATCATGCTCAAGGTAAAATAATGGTTCCCACCCAATGTTGCGCACATAAGTACGAAGCCTAGTTTCAATTCCAAAAGTGTCCAGCAAAGCAAAATCCAATCCAGAACAAGCAATAATTGACAGTTTATACTTCTCATTCAGTTTTTGACGCGAATGAATTTCATCAAATTTAAGCCAACCATTTAAAAGATTAAGGTCAGGTCTCACCCGATTTTTGGCACTGGTTCGAGGCTTAGATGAACTTCTGACACTGCCATGCTTCTTTTTAGGAGCAGGAACAGGCGCAGGAGCGACTGGAGTGGCTGCTGGAGCAGATTTCTTGCTGGAAGATGATTTCTTTGGATTTGGAGGGGCAATTTTTGCCTTTTTCTTTTGTGGTGCTTCAGGAGTGATTGCAGCAGTTGCTGCTTGTGGCTCAGGCGCTGGAGGATGTGCTGCATCCTCAGGATCTTCGTGAGGGGGAATGGGAGATGCAGGGGTGGAGTTTTCTGGAACCATTTTTTGTTTGCCCTTGTCAAGGCCTCGAGATGAGTGGACCTTGGAAGGATGGGGTGTTGGAACATCAGGAGTGGGCTCTTCTTCATCAAGCAGCTCAAAAGCCTTTCTCTTCACTGGTTTAGGTTTCTTGGCAGCTTTGGACTTCTTAGTCTGAAGGAGATCGGCCGCATCGGAAATTGGAGGGACATGAATCCCTTTCCGGCGCAAGGAGCGCTGCTCTCTGTCAGATGCGTGCTGCGGCTGGGGTTTTTTGATCATCGACCTCAAAGGTCGTTCTTCTGCGTCGGAGCTCGAGGAAACTGTGATGTCCTGAGCTTTTGAGGTGAAAGTTGGGTCGCTGGCGGTGTCTGAGTCGCCTGATCCAGATTTGGATTTCGGATTCTGGGGAGAAGAGGGTTCCGAATCCCTAATCACCACTGGTCCTCGTCGAGGCCTCGGAATAGAGATAGGAACTGTGGGTGAGGCTGGGACAGTGGGTTTGGGGATCTTTTTTGGTGTGGATTTGGTAGTGGTGGTGGTCGCCGGAATTTTGGGTGGTGGTGGGGTTGCGGTGGCGACTGGTTTTGGTGAAATGGGGGGTTGCTCAGCTGTGGGTTGGGAAGAAGAAACGATGGGTTCTTCTTCAGAGGCAGGGGCTTCTCTTTCATAAGGGTCTTGGGCATCTGGGTGCATGTCGGCGTTGTGAGTGGTGCTGCTGCTTGCGGCGGGATTGACGGCGGATGGACCAGACGGCGGTGGTGACGACGGGCTTGAAGCAAGCTGAGCTTCAAATGGGTCTTCGATGGGTGATTCTGGTTGGGGAGGAAGGTTGGTAGCCTTACGAGCTGCCGATTTCTTTCTTGGCATTTTTGCAGATTTTGGAGATGTTGGTTGAGGAAGAAGATGGCTGCTGGAGAAGATGAAGTGATGGAGGAAGGCGGTGGTTGAGAGTAAAGAGTGGGTTAGTGGGTTTGTGTTGACAGCTTTTTGAGGGATTGAGGGGTTTGAGTTATAGGAGAAAGCTGAAAGGTTTATTTGGGGATTTATTTGCTTTTTGGTCGTGGGTTTAACGGTTATTTCATTTAATTGGTTTTGCTGATGTGGCAGATTTGAATAAAAGGGGTGATTCATCCCGAGGCCTCGGGATGAACTGACCTTCGCTGTTCTGAAATTGGCTTGCTCACATCTGAAAAAAACCGAAAAAGGCTGGCATGGGTTGCCTCCCATGTAGCGTCCCTGTTTGCAGTCTTGGACTCGACTAGATGACCTTTCATGCTGTATCATCATTGAGGTTCTTCAAGCGTGGTGCTCTCCACGGTGTGGTTTTGGAATTTCTCATAAAAAGGCTTGAGACGGTGCCCATTAACTTTGAAAATGTTCTGATCCTCCTGGTTTTGAATTTCAACAGCACCATTGGGGTACACAGTAGTAATCACATAAGGACCAGTCCATCGGCTCTTCAATTTTCCAGCAAGGATGCGGAATCTTGAGCTGAATAGAAGCACTTTCTGCCCAACTGTCAAGGCCTTGGGACGAATGGACCTGTCATGGTACATTTTGGCCCTAGCCTTGATAATTGCAGAATTTTCGTAGGCATCATTTCTCAACTCCTCCAACTCCTGAACTTGCATTTTTCTGTGGGATCCAGCTTCTGAAATGTTCATATTGCAATTTTTAATAGCCCAATAGGCTTTGTGCTGAATTTCCACGGGTAAATGGCATGATTTGCCATAAACCAACTTATAAGGAGTTGTCCCAATGGAGGTTTTGAATGCTGTTCTATACGCCCACAGCGCATCATCTAATCTCTGGCTCCAGTCTCCTCGATCTGGTCTGACCGTCTTGCTCAAGATGGATTTTACTTCTCTATTTGACAATTCAGCCAATCCATTTGTTTGAGGATGATAGGCAGTGGACACACGATGAGTGATGTTGTACTTGGCGAAGAGAGTTGTCACAACCTTGTTACAGAAGTGGCTGCCTCTGTCACTGATGATCACTCGTGGCACTCCAAATCTGTTAAGGATTTGGGATTTGAAGAATGAAACAACGGTCTTTGCATCATCAGCCCTTGTTGCCTTCGCTTCTACCCATTTAGATAGGTAGTCAACTGCCAAAATGATGTAGAAGTTGCCTCCTGAATTGGGGAATGGACCCATGAAGTCTATCCCCCAAACATCAAAAATCTCACAAACAAAAATTGGGGTTAAAGGCATCTGATCTCTAGAGGAAATATTACCCGATTTTTGACATTCTAAACAAGTTTTGCAAAACTGAAATGAATCTTTAAATAAATTCGGCCAGAAAAAACCTGATTCGAGAACCTTTTGGGTTGTTCTCTTAAATCCGAAGTGTCCTCCACAAGCATAAGCATGGCAAAAATTTAAAATTGAAGGAACTTCACTCTCAAGCACACACCTTCGTAGGATTTTATCATTTCCCACATGCCAAAGGTATGGATCGTCCCATATGTATTTTCTGGAATCTCTCATAATCTTTTCCTTCTCTCGTGCAAGGTAGTGACCATGGAATTTACCCGTAGCAAGGTAATTGACAATATCAGAAAACCATGGTCTCTTCTCGAGGCCTAGAAACAAGCGCTCATCTGGGAATTCTTCCTTGACTGGGTCTGATTTGGTGTCAACCAAAATTCTGCTCAAGTGATCAGCCACCACATTTTCTTTGCCCTTTTTGTCTTTGATCTCAAGATCAAACTCCTGCAACAGTAGTATCCACCGAATCAATCTTGGCTTTGCTTCCTTCTTTGCTAAAAGATACTTCAAGGCTGCATGGTCAGAATAAATTATGACTTTAGTGCCAAGAAGATAAGAACGAAATTTATCTAAAGCAAAGACAATTGAAAACAATTCTTTTTCTGTTGTGGTGTAATTTCTTTGGGCTTCATCAAGCATCCTAGAGGCATAATAAATCACGTGTGGGCTCTTGTCAAATTTCTGTCCAAGAACAGCCCCCACAGCTGCATCACTCGCATCACACATGAGTTCAAATGGTTTCGTCCAGTCGGGTGCTTGAATCACTGGTGCTGTCACTAGCTTCTGTTTCAAGAGGTCAAACGCCTCTTTGCATTGCTCATTGAAGTCGAATTTTGCATCCTTTTGCAGCAGCCTGCACATAGGCTCCGCAACCTTTGAAAAATCCTTGATAAAACGTCTATAAAAACCTGCAAGGCCTAGAAATGAACGGACATCTCGTACACAAGATGGGTAAGGCAATGAATCAATCACATCAATTTTAGCTTTGTCCACTTCTATACCTCTCTTTGAAATAATATGGCCTAAAATTAATCCTTGATTTACCATAAAATGGCATTTCTCATAATTTAAAACCAAATTAGTTTCCATGCATCTAATCAAGACTTTTTTCAAGTTTTCCAAACACTCATCAAATGAATTTCCATAAACAGTAAAATCGTCCATGAAAACTTCTATTCCTTTCTCTACAAAATCAGAAAATATACTAACCATACACCTCTGAAAAGTAGCAGGTGCATTACACAAACCAAATGGCATCCTCTTGTATGCAAACGTGCCAAAGGGGCAAGTAAAGGTTGTCTTCTCTTGGTCTTCAATGGCAACGGGAATTTGATGGAATCCTGAAAATCCATCGAGACAACAATAGTGTGACTTACCTGCCAACCTCTCAAGCATTTAATCAATAAATGGCAGAGGAAAATGATCCTTCCTAGTAGCATTGTTCAGCCTTCGATAGTCTATGCAAACTCTCCAAGAATTTTGCTCTCTCATTGGCACCAATTCTCCTTCATTATTTGCCACCACTGTAATTCCTGATTTTTTAGGAACGACCTGCACAGGACTAACCCAAGAAGAGTCAGAAATAGGATAGATTACACCTGCAGCAAGGAGTTTAAGAATTTCCTTTTTCACGACTTCCATCATTGGAGGATTAAGCCTCCTTTGTGGTTGTCTCACGGTTTTGCTGCCTTCTTCTAGGTGTATTCTGTGCGTGCAGATGGCAGGAGATATTCCCTTTATGTCAGCTATGGTCCAGCCAATTGCTCCCTTGAATTCCTTCAAGACATTCAAAAGTCTTTCTTCTTGCGTGTTGGTCAGCTTGCTGGAAATTATGACCGGTAGGCTCTTCTCGAGGCCTAGAAACGAGTACTTCAGGTGCTCAGGTAATGTTTTGAGTTCCAAGTCAGGTGCCTGCAAAATTGAAGGCTGAAGTTTAGTGACTTGGTCTGTTGATTCTAAAGCTTGCACATCACCTGCAGTAGTGTCTGAAACGTCCAGCTCCTTGACAAAATTAAGGATTTCGGGCTTAATTGGTAGCTCATCTTGTAATTTCTCCACCTCATCATGAGATAAACCATTACTAAGAACAAACTCAAGTGGATCAGAATTATTAATTTCAGAAATGTCATCAACCAAGGGATCAATAACATCTAAAAAATTAACACAGTGTATATCTTCAGGGTATTTCATTGCTTCATACATATTAAATTTAATCAATTCCTCACCAAATTCAAGCGTTAAACACCCATCATACACATCAATTTTAGCACGGGCTGTTCTCAAAAACGGTCTACCAAGGATCACATCAGTAGTTCTGGTAACATCCTCATTTCTCATGTCAACAACATAGAAATCTACTGGAAAAACAAAGTCTCTAACCTGCACCAAGACATCCTCTACTACTCCAACGGGGTATACAATGGATCTATCAGCAAGTTGGATAACAACTCTAGTTTCCTTAAGATTTCCTATATTCAAAGTTTTAAAAATGGATAGAGACATGACGTTTATACCTGCTCCAAGGTCGCACAATGCTTTCTCTACTTCCTTGCTCCCGATTTTACAAGGTATCACAAAGGTACCTTGGTCTTTGCATTTTGTAGGAAGTTCTTTTTGCAAAATAGCTGAAACATTTTCATTAAAATTCACTGTTTCTATGCCTGCCAGTTTCCTCTTGTTAGTACATAAATCCTTTAAGAATTTAGCATATTTAGGAACCTGAGATATCATATCTAGCAATGGCACATTAATAGCAACTTTTCTAAAAACTTCAAGAATTTTCTCCTCATCCTTCTCTTTCTTGGCTTTTGAGGGCCTTTCGGGAAAAGGGAAAGGTGCTACCTGAGGGTTTGAAGTTTCTTCTTGTGCTTCTGGGATTGGAATGGATGTTTCACCTACTGGAATGGTGGATTCTTGCAAAATTTCTGTTTCAGATTCTTGAGGCTGCTGCTGTTCTGGTCGGTTCATCCCGAGGTCTTGGGATGAACTGACCCTCGGTGGCAGATCTTTTCCACTTCGTAGAGTCATGGCATTGAGATGTTTGGGATTTTCTACTGTGTTCGAAGGTAGCTGGCCTGAGGTGTTTTGGTGGCTCATGGTGAGCTGTGCCATCTGTTTTTGGAGGTCAGCTATCGCTCCTTGGGTGGTTTGTATGAATGGTTGAAGGATTTGTTTGAGAGTTTCTTCAAGTGGTGGTGGAGGTGGTGCAGTAAGTTGCAATGGTTGCGGAGGTGCTGGCAACTGTGGTTGTTGCGGTTGAGCTGGGGTCTGATTCGTTTGATAATTTTGCTGGTTTTGTTGAGGCTTAGACTTGAAATTCCTCCACTCAAAAAGAGGTTGTTGCTGATTTGGCCCCCACCCATAATGAGGGTAGTTCTTCCAACCTGGATTGCTGCTGTTGGAGTATGAGTTTCCTTGATGAGGCATGGCTGCATTGGCTTGCTCTGGAGGATCTGCTACAAGTGGACATTCGTGAGTCATGTGACCGATTTGGCAACAAACTCCACAAGGTGTGACTTGTTGTGGTGGAATTTGTTGTATTTGTGCAATGGTTGCTGGAAAGTTCTTCATAAAAGTAGACACTTCTTCCATGTGTCTCTCAAGTGCAGCAACATTTATGTTGTGCGCAGAGGTGGTACGTTCATGAGCTTCATTTTGTTGGCAATTATCTGCCAAAGTCTGAATAAGGGCTCTAGCTCGACTAGGGGTCAAGTCCAATAATGCTCCTCCTGCAGCTGAATCAAGTTTTTCCTTGTCTTTAACACACATGCCATCATAAAAGTATTGTATTAATGATTGCTCGGGTACACCATGCGTAGGACAGACTTCCTGGAGGTCTTTAAACCTCTGATGGTATTCTCCAAAAGACTCATCCCCTCGTTGCTGGATAGCAACAAGACTCTTCCTAGCTGCTCCTGCTTTGGTAGCTGACCAATATTTCTTAAGAAAAGTGGCAGCCATTTCAGCCCAAGAGTTTATGGAGTTGTGTGGAAGACTGAAAAACCAATTCTTTGCTGAGTCCTCTAGAGACCATGGAAAAGCTCTTAATTTAGCACGTTCAAGGCTCACTCCAGTGGGTTTAAGTGCATCACATTCAAATTGAAACTTCTGGAGGTGCTTGTAAGGATTTTCGGATGCATGTCCTCTGAATTTGCTGAGGTTATGCATGACATTTGACTTCACGGCCCAGTCATTTGGTACTGGACGGTAGTTAATACACAGGAAAGACTCCTGTTCGGCTCCTTGATTGAGCTCTCGAAGGGTAGGTTCAGGTGGATTGGCCATCTCTGGTTCAGTTTCAGCGTCAGATTCTAGTAGATTCGTCCCGAGGTCTCGGGATGAACTGACCTCTGCTTCTGAGTCTGATCCGGACAAGGTAAATTCACTGAATTTGCGTTTTGATATTCTGATTGCTGTTTCTGTTCTGGCAATCTTTGGGATGTAAGGTAGTGTTTGTGAACTAGAAGACCTGGTCATGAACAAGAAAATCAGAAATTAGAACACGTTGTCCCCCGCAACGGCGCCAATTTATGACGGGTGTCGAATCCGTTCATAAAATAAATAAAATACAACTCAGTGCTATGCTACAAATTAATGCAGATAGTGGTGAGAGGATCGATCCCACAAGGACAAGCTTTGCCTAATTCTTGGAGTTCCTGCAAATAACCAAGTAAAAGATACCAAGTTTTGGGGTGTAATAACAATTAAACGAAAATACAGTGGATTTGAGATCAGTTGCAAACAAAGAAAACAGCTTTAAAATAGAGAGAATTACAGGGGAGAAAATATTCCGGGTAGAGATCATTGCGAGATGGCATTGGTAAGTTGTTGATCATTGACAAAATACATTTTCGAAATGGTTTTCATAGAAGAAGTTGTGGAACCAGCTCACACTAGATTCCCAACCTGCTACAAAAGTATTTAAAAGAATCACTTCATTTTAAATACTCTAATCTTCCCAAGTTCATCCTAAGATTCTAATCCGCCACTTTGCCTTGGCTATGCAGAGCCTTCTACAAAGGAATCAGAATACTTATGGAAGTACTTGAGAGATTGATTAAAAACAGTGAGGTCCCTCTTCTAGACAAGGGAATACTTTCATCATCCACGAGTCTGGTCTAGTCTGGCACTTGACCCAGCTGTCACCTAGGTCGGCCCTTCTCAAGGCCTCGGGATGGGATGACCGCCTAATTCAATTTCTTCTATCAGCTTAGACCAAGCAAATACCCCTCATGCCCTGCTGATTTGTCTACAAACGTTCTCTAAGAGTGATGTAATCACAAGAGAACTGACTACACTTGCCCGAATTAAATTCAAGGTGATCAAGCTCAAAAATTAATAAAAACAAGTTTAAAATTAAAACAAGAAGGTTTGAAATATGAAATTCATTTCTATGAAGCTTAAACAAGTCTCACAATCAACATACCAGCCAATCTCTTGATCCCTACCAGGAACTTGGAGTTTAGTTACAATACATAATCAAAATAAACAAAAGAAGTTCAAATCCGGAATTACAAAGAGTGCTGGAATTTCTGGAAAAAGTTGGTAAATGCTGATTTTTCTCCCTACTGTTCTTGATTGTCCTCCCTCTCTCCGTTCTCAATCTTGCTACCTTAAATGGTCCGTTCCCATGCCTGCAATCTCCTCTCCAAGGACAGTCCACGCCAGCTCACAAGCTCCCAAGAGCTTGTCCTCTAAGTGCTTGTACATGAGTGGGAATATTCTTCATTTAATCAAGAAGAATGTTGATTCATTCTTCCAAGATGTCTTCAAGCACATGAGAATAACATATAGGGGCCCAAGAAGTCTAGTGTCTGCAAATAATGTGTCCCAAGAAGACAGGAAATGCACTAGAGATTAAATAAATCCGGCACGCGGATTCATGGAAAGTGCAGATCCAGCTGTCCTTCCGGAGGGACGCTTCTTGTCGAGGCCTAGAGGAGAGCTGATCTCGGCAAAATAGAGGAGTGGCCTTGAGACGAACAGACCAACTTCAAAGCAGCAAGGCCGAAAATGGAACTTCAACACCATATGATTGATTACAGCTCTATTCTTCAAGCTTTTCACTCCTTTCCTTCACATTGATGCTCCAAAGGCTGAATCATAAGAAAGGAAGCAAATAGGCTCAAAGTAGCATATTTACCATCTCAATTACTAGGAAAAGAGATAGTAAAACAACCAAAATAATCCATCAATCAGACCTTTCCCTACTTCTTTTGGCAATAGATATATTATTCTAGCTGTGGATTATGTATCAAAATGGATAGAGGCGAAAGCCATTAAAAATGATGATGCCAGGACTGTTATTTCCTTTATTAAAACTAATATCTTAAACAGATTTGGGATTCCTCGAGGGATCATTAGTGATCGAGGAACCCACATCTGCAACAAGATTTTAACTTCTCTTTTCCGGAAATATGGCATCACACATAGGGTATCCACAGCCTATCACCCTCAAACAAACGGCCAAGCCGAGGTGTCAAATAGAGAGGTGAAGTCAGTCTTGGCCAAGACAGTCGGCCTAGACAGACGCGATTGGAGCCAGCGTTTAGATGACGCGTTGTGGGCCTGTAGAACGGCTTACAAAGGACCAATCGGGATGACACCGTACAAGCTAGTTTACGGGAAGACATGTCACTTGCCAGTAGGATTGCAACATAAAGCGTATTGGGCAATACGAAAATGCAACCTAAGTTATGATGAGGCTGGCCAAGACAGAAAATTACAACTCCACGAGCTAGAGGAGTTGAGGGACCTAGCCTACGACAATCAGTTGATTGTCAAGGTCAGAATGAAAGCTTACCACGACAAGAGAATTATTGGAAAACCCCTCCACACAGGGGAGAAAGTTCTTCTTTACAATTCCCGTTTTAAATTATTTCCTGGAAAATTACAAACTCGTTGGGAAGGCCCTTTTGTTATTACTAACGTTTACCCACATGGTGCAGTAGATATTAGGAATGAGAAAACAGGTGCCGAGCTCAAGGTGAACGGGCAGAGATTAAAGCCATTCTTTGAGAATTTTCAGGAAGAAAAAGTTTCCGAAAAGGTGGACGAGCCACCTCAAAACAACTGAAGAAAATTGAGAGTCAAGCCTAGGACTTAAAATAAGGGCGCTGCAAGGGAGGCAACCCTTGTGTCTTTTAGAATTTTAGGATGTAAATATATTTTTTTTTTTTCACATTTAATTTCTGGGTATTTTTTTCGTTTTTGTGCAGAAAATTAAGTGTGGGGAAATTGAAGTAGTCTCGGCTGAGATCTTGGCCAAGACTGAGGGCTAGACTACCTAGCGTGTGAAGAGCCTCTTTTAAATAGTGGGACACGTGTCAGCTCTGCCAAATTAAGTGATTTAATTGCTTTTGGAACGGACAGCTCCAAAATTCAATTAAATTGAATTAATTAGGCAGCGTGGGAATTAAAACCACCACCTCTGCATATTCTCTCCCACTCTGACACGATCTTCCCATATCTACTACAAATTAAACCGCTCCCACCTGAGCTAAAAGCATAAAACCTTTCTTCTTCTTCTTCCCCAATCAAAATCGCACAGTACCCAAAGAACCCAAACATCCGAAAATCCTTTCATCTTCTTCTCCATCTCCAACAATGACTGCACCCAGCCGTCCTTCGCCTTCAACCGTCCCTGGGGAGAGTGACGACCTCCGCGGAGCTGCACCGACTGGAATGCCGACAAACTCCACCGCCGCTGTGCGTCGTCTGCTTCAGGCGCTAGAAGATGAGGACTCCATGTCCTCCGAAGATGACTTACCCGAGGAGTCAGAGGAGAGTGTCCAAGGGGGCGACCGAGCTGTTGTCGTGTCCGATGAGGATTCTGATGAGGTTCCTCTTGCGAAGAGGGTGAAGACCTCTGCTCCGGCGACGACGGGAGACAGAGCTAGCCGCCACCAGAGCAGGCTACTGAAGAAAATGGCAGGTACCGGAGCATCTAACCCGACTCCGACAACCGCTAGAAAGAAATCCACTCCTGCCACTGCCGCCGCCGCTACTTTTACCACACCACCACCGCCACCTCCGGCGAAGAAAAATCCAACCACTGCGCGGACCAAAAATTCCGGCCGAGTCAAGCAGGTGGCTCACAAAAAGACACCGACCAAAAAGCCGGCGAAAACCCCAATTGCAGCTCAGTCTCTACCTCCGCCGAAGACCACTGCCGCTCCTTCCACTGCCAAGAGCAAAGGAAAACAGAAGGTGGTCATGGAGGAATCTGATGAGGACGATGAAAACGATTTAGTCTTGGCCAAAACTGCGGCCAAGACTCCTAAGGTACGATCTCTTCCTCCCCTGCACACACTCAAAGGCTGGTTAACATTTGATACCCCTGACCATAAATCTAAGTTGCGTGATATGCATGCCTGTGATATTCCTGCTTATGCTCGTTTGGAGTTCGATTTCTTGGATGAGATGGCTTTAGGGAATAAGATTAGGGAATATGTGTATGCTCTTGGTTGGGTTCCTTTTATGTCTCTTGAGTGTGATGCTTATGTTGAGTTGTGTCTAGAGTTTCACACAACCTTTTGGTTTGATGAACCTGCCTTGTATGTTAGGGGTAGAGACAAACCTGATTTTGCAGCCCCCGAAATAGTTAATTTTAGGTTGTGTGACAAATGGAGTCACATGTCTGTGTATGAATTTAATGCTTTGCTTGGATTTGCTCACAGTGATGAGGCTATATTTGATTATCCCACTGATTGGGATAATAATGTAGCTTTTAGGGAAATTACGGGTGATCAAAATGCAAAATTTGATAGGAATTCTAAGGCACATGCCATACTAAACCCTGCACTTAGAATGCTCCATAGGGTCTTGTCTATCAACCTCTCGGGGAAGACAAAGGTCTCTGGAAATTTAGCCAAGTCTGAATTGTTTCTGTTATGGTGCACTTTGCACAAGAAAAAGGTCAACTTAGGCTTGTATTTGGTTGAAGTGTTGCATGCCCGTGAGTCCAAAACAAAACTAATCTTTGGTTCTTTGATAACTTGGCTTGCTATGCAAACTGCTAATTTAGATCCTGCTGCTTCTGATTTACATTTATGGTGTTCCCCGAAAATCCTTGGTTTTAGATCCTTCGACCAAATGGGACATTTCCATTTGGAAGGAGAGTTTGTTGCATGTAATACAGGATTCACACCGGTCCAGGACCACATTTTCTCGAAGAATAATGGAGGGCAGTACAAACTTCGGCCCATTATCATTCCAGGAGAAGAAGCAGAGGGCAATCGTGCCCAGGATCTAGGCCAAGACGCTGGCCAAGACACCACCACTCCTGATGCTGCACATGATCTGGGCCAAGAAGCCCATCAAGATCCTTCTCCCAGTAGCACCAGTGAGCCCCCAGCATGGGCCAAGGAATTCCAAGCACGACAGCTGCTTATTCTTGAGCAGCAGAAAATGATCCTGGAGCGTCTAGGCCAAGACAAGAGTCAAGACCAGCCCGCAACTAGCAGTGCAGAAGTGGCGCCTCAATGGGCCCAATGCCTTAACGATAGGCAGGACGTTCTCCTTGAGCAGCTCAAGCTCACGAGGACAAATGTCCTCCACGTGTACCAGCACCTCCAGGCCCACTTCAAACTCCTCAAAGACCTTCACGACAATCTGAGCTCAGACTCCGAGTCATCCGATGAGGAGGAAGCACCTGAACCATCATTACGGCCAGCAAAGTCACCACACCGTTCAATGCCTCCTCCAGCTCCGAGAGATCCAAAGCCGAAGGACTCTCCTGCCCCTGATCTAGGCCAAGCCTCTGGCCAAGATCCCCAGACCCCAGCAACATGAGTTGCTTCTGCCCCCAGGTCGTATTTTTTCTTTTCAGTTATTTGTATGTTTAGTATGTTATTTTTGTCTCTCCACACAATGAGGACATTGTGTCTTTTAAGTGTGGGGAGGGTGTTAAATATGTCTTGTGTTTTTATGAATATTGTTTGTTTGCTTGTGTGTTTTTTGTCTGTTTTTGTGAGTCAAATTAGTGTGTTTTAATTTTTAGGTCAGCATGACCAGTAAAGAGTCAGTCATTTGCATGATTTTTATTTGTATTTTTATGCATGTTTCGAGTCTGTTTTGAGTATGACATCCGAATCCCTGTTTTCTTGCTTAGATTGTTTACTCTTTTGGTGGATTTGCATGTAGACACTTGCTAGGGAATACAATGTTTTAGTAACAGGGATGCACATGAGCGTAAATGATCAATGCTTAAGGGACATTTAATCTGATGTTTCCCAGAACGTTAGTCATCCATATGGTCGTAAGGACACCTAGCTAGGACCTTTATTTCTATTAGGGTGATGAGGTTTGCTGCCGGATTTGAGTGTGTCGATCTATTTGTTTGTAGTGTGAGACAAATAAGGTGTTGGAATGTCATAGGACAGACATAGCAAAGGTGGAAGTCCCCGTTGAAAAGGACAAGCTCTGTCTATGTATTACCGTGTCTATAAAACAGAAAATATATCACAGAAAAGGCGCATGATTTTTTCAGAAAAAAAAATTTGCTAAGACACAAAAGAAAATAAAAGAAGAAATATTTCTGTCAAAGTGATTTAAATGGCACCGGTCTTTAGACACTTTTGAATAGACGACACTCGGGGGGGACTTAAATCCTTGGTGAACCTTGTTGCCCTATACTTTATCCATCTAGTCTAGTAGGGTGTCTTGATACCATGTGGAAGGTGTACGTTTGGGGTATTGATCATTCCTTGTTAGTCTAGCATTGGGTACTCTAGTTTAGTGTCTTGGCAGTTCCAGTAGAGGGGTAAGCAATCTGAAAATAAGAAAGTCCAGGGGGTTTAGGATGTTTGTTCTGTTTTGATGTGTTTTTAATTTTTGTTGAGTCTTTGAGTCTGTATGCTTGGGGGCAAGCATTGTTTAAGTGTGGGGAGTTTGATTGCATTGCATTTCATCATGATTTATTGTCCATTTTCTAGTTAATTTGGACAGTAATTCTACTGATGTTACCTTTTATTTCCCACATTTGATCAGGTCTGGTTTGGAGGCAGAATGAGATGAATTCATGAAGTTTAGAGCTGAAGCTGTTTATTCTAGTCTAGGCCTGGATCTTGGCCTAGACAAGGTCGTATCTGACGCAGTGCGCTTACCAGAATCGTCTTGGCCTAGACTTCGGCCAAGACTCCTTTGCGATCAGACTGCAGCTTGGAGCGATTGAAGTATTTTTGGAGATGGACTCTCACAGCTGGCACGTAGCAGCTGTCCAGCAATTTTAGAGGGATCTGAAGACAATCTTAAGTAGAATCCCGATTGGGATCTCCCTCTTTTAATTAATTGCGATTTAGTTTCCTTTTTAGAAACAATTAATTGTAATTATCTTTTAGGATATTTTAGGAGTTTGAGTTTGATTGGGACAGAGGTTCTTATGGCTATTTTAGCTAAACATCATTGGCCTCTGTCCGGATCATCTCCGATCATATTTTCCCAGTTAGAACGCAATTTCCCTTTTTCGTAGTTCTCCATTGTTAAAAACCTTGCTCCGAATTTATTTCGGATTTAATATTTTTTATGCAAATTAATTTCTTTATCTTTTATCCATGAGTATGAGTAACTAAAAACCCATTCTTGGTAAGGGTTGATGAGCTGAAGTTCTTAATGCAATCGTGAGACACAATCCGTTCTTCACAATCTCTTTCTTTGTATTTATTTATTCTTGAACTTAATCCATCGCTTACTCACTAGAGCCAAGGTTTGATCATCCTTGTTCTCTAGGAGAGAAGAGTTGTAACCAGTCTAGAAGGAGAGGGAGTACCCGCCGGCTAGACGGAGTAGGTGACTAGTCTCGAGCAGACTAGAAGAGTAGGTAAAATAGGTAGAGACCAGATTGACAACCTAGGAACTTAGCCTAGGTACTGTCTTCCCCTGTGCCATTGAAGAGGTGAGCAACCATTCAAGACAGCAGTCAAACGGATAAACCCTTTAACCAGCAAGGTGTCCCTTGACTAGGATTATCAGGAGAGGGAGTACCCGCCAGATAGTTTGAAGAGGAGGGAAGATAGGAGGGAAAAGGAGTTCCTCCCCTCTATAGCAGTACTATGAAGAAGAGATGAACATACTTCAGTCCATGATCGATGCATAAGAACGCAAGCTCACCCATCGCCCTTACCTGGAATTCCGTACCACAAGACTTATTTCCAATCTAGCCCGCAGTCTTGGCCTAGACTTCGGCCAATACTAATTTATATTTTGAACTGTTTTCATTGCTTTTTATTTTTGCCTTTAGTTTCAGATAACAACCAACCAAAACTCAGTGACGAGGAAGTCAAACTCAAGAACTACATTTCCTAGAGGTCTCTGTGGACGATCCTCTTACCATCATCTACAAATCCTTGTAGACAGTGATAAGTTGTATTTCTACCCCCAATTCCATAACTATTTCACTACTATATTTGACGTGTTCGACGCGCGGTCAGATTCGCATTCAAACGATTGGGAAGGGTTGGAGGAGATCGCAGAGGACGAGGCTGCATTTTTCTCACCTCAAAATGCACTAATGACGAACCATGATCAACTTCAGACAAATGTTGACATCCCAGAATTAAATGAGAGGCCTCGAATAGGTAATTTCTTAAGTCAATTCCGAAATCATAGTTAATCATGTGAAAATGACGTTGGCTTTTCATTTGTACGTGCAGAGAAGGGGAAAGAACTTACTAGAGCTGAACGTCTAGAGGCAATACAGTTATTGTTGGCAAAGAGTACGTATGGGGTGTTGAAAAGAGGAGTAACAAAAGATGTTGCTGCCCAATTTGGAGTTGGGATTCGAACCATTCAAAGGATATGGAAACGTGCAAGGGAATCAGGAAACAACTATCCAGACAAATTAAGAGTACAAAATTGTGGACGGAAAGGAATCGAAGTTGATTTAGAGTGAGTACGAGCCATTCCTTTGAGAAACAGGACAACACTTAGGTCACTTGCTTTCGTCCTTGGTGTTTCCAAATCATTTCTGCATATGAAGATGAAAGAAGGTGTCATCAAACGTCATACGAATGCTATCAAACCCACGCTGACTCCAGATAATCACATTGGCAGAATGAACCACTGCCTTGCCAGTTTGGATCCATCATCGTTACCTCATGATCCAAAATTCCAGCGGATGGAAAATATAGTGCACATTGACGAAAAGTGGTTTTACCTCACAAAAAAATCTCAGACTTATTACTTGTTGCACGACGAAAATTATCCTGTAACAAATACATCATCATCTCATTTCATACCTAAGGTTATGTTCTTGGTTGCTGTTGCGAGGCCTAGGTTTGACTCTGACGGTTTATGCACGTTTGATGGAAAGCTTGGAGTTTTCCCCTTAGTTCAATCAGTTGCTGCATTAAGGTCGAGCTACAACAGGCCTCGCGGTACAATTGAGATAAAACCTATTGCTAATATAACGAGGGATATTATTAGAGAATTTATGATTTCTAAAGTGTTGCCTGCAATAGCATCGAAGTGGCCAAGAGATATTGTAGACAATGTCATTTACATTCAATAGGACAATGCCAAAAGTCATATTCATACTGACGATGTTGAATTTTTAAATGCAGTGCAATGTAGTGGATTGATTGTTTCACTTGTGTGTCAACCCCCTAATTCTCTTGATTTAAACGTCTTGGATCTTGGCTTCTTTAGAGCAATACAGTCACTTTAGAGCAAGGAGTGTGCAAAATCCATTGAACAATTGATTGGCGCAGTTGAGCAGGCATTTGAAGATTTTCCAGTAGAAAAGTGCAACAATGTATTTCTAACTTTGCAAAGGTGTATGATTGAGATTCTGAAATGTTATGGTTCCAATAATTACAAGATTCCACACATGAAAAAGGAGCGACTGTAGAGACAGGGGGCCTTACCATCAGCATTGACCTATTCTCGTGAAATTGTGAATGATGTAGTCGTTCATCTATCTACTTGAAGTCCAAGGAAGGGCTTAAATGCATACTTGGTTGTGCAATGTATATAATTTTGAGTTATGTTATTTCGCTTGATGTGTTGTAAGTGAGAATAGGTGAAAAGTAGCAAGAAACATTCAATCCTCTATTGTGCTTAATGCAGAGGATCAGATATTTTTTTGGACAAGTCGACCATTTTAAGAAATCCATATGGTTGGACAATATTTTGGACAAATATATGTTCTTTGTTTAATCTTGTTAATGTGTGGATTGATTGCATATTTAACAAACCTGTCATCATAATATTGGAAAAAAATTGAACACATGTATATTCCAGTAAAACCTTATTGTTTTATTAAAAATAAAATTCTTTGTACAATTGAAGGAACACAATTTTGTCACGTCTACACAAAAAAAAATACATTACATAACCTACAATCTACATAGTCATGTATATTAAACCAATTTACATTTGGAGGCCTAAAAAATTGGACAGTCCATCACACAAATCACCAACAGCTTCTCCTATCTTCCGATCAGCCTCCAAATAGCTATCCCCAACCATGCCATGAGCAGGATTCACCACATGCAAGGGAAAATATACAACATTATTAGAAAAGACATTTGGAGTAACAAAGGGAAAAGCAGAAGAGTTGTCACTGCTGATGAATGCATGGATGCAGTGACAATGGAGTGAAGTAATGGTGAAGAAGGAAGGTTTTTTGGTTGAGTAAATGCATAAATGAGCAGTGACAAACGAGCAGTTACATCACAGTAAATGCATAAATGAGTAGTGACAATGGAGTGAAGGAAATGCATGAATGAGCAGTTACATCACAGTGAAATAAAGGAAGGTGACTTGGTTGAGTTGTCACTACCGATACATGCATGAGCAGTGACAAATGAGTCACCTCTTCCATTTGACACATCAAAGCAGGGGGGACAAAGAACCAACAAATAACATTTACTAACAAAGGCTATATAAAGGAAGGCAGCGTGACAAACATCCAAGCAACCGCTGAATCTCTTAAACTACCCTAAAGCAAGCATACACAATTCTATAACAACCAATGAATCCTGAAGAAGCTACACACATCTTAAACATTTCAGCGGCTCTACAAACCCAGCTCAATGAGCACTTAGTTGATTTCCAAACCAAACTAACACAAATTGACCAACAAATTAATAGGATGAAGGTTGTATACCGTAGGTTGAAGGAGATAAGGGACATGCCTAGGTGGGAAGAGGATGAAAGCCCATATGATGCAGAAATCATCCTTCGAACTAGCGATGCTCTACTTTCATTGGCCAAAATTATTGGGAGGATGGAGACAGAGAGGGAAGGTATCAACATGTGCATGGATGTAGTGAATGAGACAACAACCTATGCCAACAAGTTTGCCAATAAGATCTAAGGAATCCCAAAGTTCAACTAAGTGCAGTCTGAAAAGAGGAGTAATGTATGTGTTATGTTGTGTTCTGTTGTGTTTGCTTTGTGTTCTGTTGTGTTTGTATGTGTTCTGTTGTGTTCTGTTGTGTTTGCTTTGTGTTCTGTTGTGGTCAGTTAATTGGTGTTTCATGTATCTTTATAATTCTGCATTGCATGAAGTAGTGTTATGTTTTCCTATACCCTAAATTCAGCATGTAAAAATGACATCAAACACAAATTGAAATCCTAAACCATCACAGCAGTTACACAAAGGAAACATAAAACCCTAATTTCAACAGTTAAGCATACATAACATCAATCACGTACATAAACCAAACAATTCCCTAAACCAATGCTGAACCAAAACAATCAGTAATCCCTAATCAAAGTAACAACTCAGAAATTCTAAGCCTAAAATCCATAAAAATTAATCGCAACAAAATCCTGAATATCTACACTAATTACAAACAGCAAACCAACCATCACAACATGCAAAATCCAAAAAAAAACCCCTAATTCTAAATTGATTCCCACATGTTCATTCCTAACGGAATAAGCGCGCATAGAACAATGACATAAATTAAAAAGCTTTCAATCAGATCCCAAATAATGCGTATGAAAGAAATGGAGAGCACATACCCGAATTTTCCCGTTGGAATTACTCCCTCGTCATTTTACAAATTTAGCCGTAAGTGAAGAACCCTAATTTCGCCAACGATCCAACTATTTCCATCCTTGTAAACGAGCCAACGATCCACTTCTTAAACCCAGCCCAGATCGAAAAACAATTCCAAATGGCAGCGACGGTGTATGCTGTGGCAACCTCTTCCTCTATGACGGCCACCGCCGTGTTGATCCGACGCGTCTCCCGCTGCCATCAGGACCTCGCGTGGCCCTGCTTTGCCTCTCCTTATTGCAGACAATATTGATAGCAAAAAAAACCCCAATTTCTCACAGATGCTTCTCATCTCCACGCCGAAATAACGTTGAAAAACCCTAATTTTTTTAAGAAGAAATTTTGGAGAAGGAGAGTGTTGGGTGTTGAGGAGAGAGAGAGAAGATTGAGTCTGTGTTGTGCAGAACTCGTGTCCCCTTATTTATTCGCTCTTCCAATTTTACCTATGTGTGAGTCAACCTTCACTCAACGACATTGAGGGCGTTTTGGTCACTATCACTGAAGACGTCCATTATTAATGGACAACGTTTTTACTCCCTCGCGTCCATTAAAAATGGACAGAGGGAGTATCATTCTTCTTATTTTACTTATAGATAAAAATACTTTTATTGTATTTTATGTAAATCTTTTTTTTTAATAATCTTGGATTTAATAAATAAGATGAAAATCTACTTTAGAAAAAAGTACACGGTCTAAACCTTTTTTTTATTTAAATATTTTTCTAATATTTTTTCTTTTTTATTTTAAAAATAAATCTTTCAATATTCTATATATTTTAAATAAGAATCACTTTAAAACACAATAATGATATTTTTATCTATAGGTAAAATTGTATTTGTTAGTTAGTAAAGAAAAACTCTATTAGTCAGATTAAAAAAAATATAAATATCTAAAAAAAAACTTTTTCAACTTCATGTCTAACGAGAAAAAAAGAGAGAATAAAAACCCACAAATTTGAGATTCGATGTTTACATGAAAAATACTTTTAAGGGTCAATGTATACACAATTTTTTTTATTTTTATAATTATTTTATAGCTATAATTTTTTAATTTCCTATATAAAAGTACATATCACGGGCGTCAGTCAAGGCGCAATCGAGTTGGTTGAAGAAAACTTGACTGATGCCTAGGTCTTGAGTTTGTGCCTTGGTGCAGCTGCTCTAAAATCCTAGAGTACCACTTACTCCTAGAGTGAGATCCAGATTAGTCGGGTCTAAAAAATGACTTGAATACTAAGTTTATATATAAAAAAATGTATCACCTCTTCAAGTATCAATGTTCCACATTATATTAATGAATAAATTAACGACATTTCACATAATGTTTTGTTAAAAGAAGAGGTAATAAAATTAACAATTGAATTGCCAATATGTATTTGATCATCTTTAGTCATCCATTTTGTTTAATTGAAAATATTAACGATTCATCCCATATATGGGTTTTTGTTAATGTATGAACCTTCCACTCGAATGATCATATTAATTTGACCTCCTTACTCATTTTTGACTTACTTAAAACTCTATTCTCACAAAATCAAAACAATTTGACTCTCGAGTAGTAATCAAATTACCAGATTTGCCTAGGCAGCAATGCTAATCTTAATTATTTGTTTATTTTTTAGGTGTAATTTTTTTTATTCCCTATATAAAAGTACATATTATCTCTTCAAGTGTCAGATACCAATATTCTCCATCATTGTAATGAAAAAACTAACGATTCTTCAAATAAATTATTTTTGCTAAAAGAAAGTAACAAAACTAACGTTTGAATTGTCAGTGTGTTTCTTTAGTCTTGCATTTTATTTAATTGAAAATAGTAACGATTCATCACATATATATGAGTTTTGTATGAACCTTGCACCAAAATTATCATATTAATGTGACCCCTTTATTCATTTTCGGCTTAATTGAGACTATATACTCACGAAATCAAGACAATTTAACATTATAGTAGGAATCAAGTTGTCTGATCTGTCAGATCAACATACTTCGTCAACCGTTTTTTAAATTAAAAATACTAACAATTTATCACATATATGGATTTTTGTACGAACTTTACATCCGAATGATCATATTAACTTGACTCATTCATTCATTTTCGTCTTAATTAGGATGTTATACCCACGAAATCAAAACAATTTAACTCTAAGGTAAGAACCAAGTTGCTCGATCTGTCATGTCAGCTTTGCATGTCAGATTTTATTGACGTGACATGACACATCAATTTTTTTTAATATTAAAAACTTGACCTGTTTTTCTAAGCCCTCCCGACCCATGTGGAAAGAATTCGGCCCATCATTACCAAAAAAATGACAATTTAATCCTGGGATAGGAACTAAGTTGCTTGATCTGCCAGATAATTAGCATGTCATGTCAACTTTTTATATTTTTTAATATTAAGAACTCGACCTATTTGCTGAACCCGCCCGACTCAGTCGAAAAGAACTCGACCCATCATACAAAAAAAATTAAAAAAGCAATACCAAGAGTAAAAATTAACTTTTTATATTTTTTAATATTAAGAACTTGACCCATTTACTAAACCCGCCTGAGTCGAAAAAAACTTGACCCGTCGTTACCAAAAGAAAATTTTAAAAATGCAATACCAAGAATAAAAATGATGGACCACATGATTCTTTTTTTTCTTAGTATTAGTTATATCTCACTCCATTGTTAATTTTCTTCATTCGTGATTTTTTTTCTTGGTATTAGTTTTAAGATTCTAATACCAACTCATACAGACTAATTAAAGGTTTTTTTTTATAGGGGTGATTAATTAAAGTTAATAAACTAATAGTCTATTACACATGATAAATTTGATTGAATTAAAAAAATAATTTTTATATTCACAATGGAAGCAAAATTTTCGTCTCCTTTAAATGGAACGGAAGATGAAGATGAAGATGGAATTGGAGAATTTGACAACATATATGAGAATCCAAGGTGAGAAATTGACAACATTGTAGAATCCAAGTTGAATGCAATTTCATACTAGAAGGTGTTTTGCCGATCATTGTTTATTATTATATTATTTATTTTATTAGAAAGTATTTTGCCATCTACATTATATCTTAATTATTGAAGTGTTAGACTAAAATAACCATTTTATTTAATACTATACATACAACTAAAGTTGGTTATGAAGTCAAGAAGCAACCCAAGAAAGAAAAGTAATTTTAAATAATGCATTTCTTTTCATGAAAAACCACTTTTGGCTTTGCACAATTACAATGTTTATTACATGAGAAATCCAATCAAGCAGAGACAGATGCCCACCTAATTTAGTTTTGTCCCCAATGATCACGTAATCAACAAAATACAGCTAAAAAAACTACTACATAAATTAAATTTAGAAAATAGAATCTTTAATTTAATTTAGTGGGAAAAAAAGATCAGAAAAAGAATATAATTAAATCAAATCCATCAGAATTTAGCACAGTGACTAGGCAGACCTGTTTGATGATCAACAGCAACATTTTCTGTAGCATTGTTACATCTCAAAACATCCTGACCCAACTTAGCACCAGCTGCTTTCAGCCCTTTAAGTGAAACTGGCTGGTTAAACAAGTTCAAAGATGGCAGCTTTGGTGCTGGTGGCAACTTCCCATTAGGTAAAAACTCCCTGAAATCTTTCATCAGCAATGGCACCTCAAAATCTGACTTGTCATGCTTCACCACATTGTCTTTTGCACTGATATGTGCTCCTGGCTCCATATGGTTTGTAGAGAAACTTGCCTGGTTTGGAAAATTTGGGTACAGACTCACATACCCTCTTAGGTACATCATGTCAATCAGGAACTTCTTCCATGATGCCTGCCATCCGTTCGTTCGCGATTTCGGGATCTGTACTGGGTTTGATTTCGCGTCTTCTGTAAACCTCATGTTCATGTAAACATAGAATTCTCTCCATTGTTTGGGGAAGAACACTGCTCCCCAGCTGCAGGGTAGCTGGTGGAGGTAGGGTGTGTTTGGATGGATTCTTTTGAAGAACTCTGTTGCATTCCATTTAGGCCTTTCTTTCACCACCTCAACCAATCTTGGCGTGTAGAGGGAGATCGAGGAGAGCTCGGGGAGCGAAACTTGAGGATCGTAGTGATACGCCAGGAGTGCATATTTGATCCAGAGGTAGTAGTAAGGAGAAACTTCAATGTCATCTTCAAGTAGTAGGCCAAAGTCATTATCAGAAGATGGATACCAACTTTCACTTACAGCTCGAATTAGTCCTCCTTGGATGATCCTTCTTCTTAGGGTTTTAGAACCATGCGGCCACTCAAATGTGCTCACTAGTTTTATAGTCTCCTCATCCACTTTACTGTCCATGTTGAAGCTGATTGGTATCTCATCACCAAGATAGTAAGCATCACTCAGTGATTTTAGCAGCCGAGTTAGCGAAGAAACACGATTTTGAGTGATTATGTTGACAGATAAGCGCATTTTGTTCCAATCTGCAAAATTGAAGTATGAAAAAATATGTTAACAATTTGGACATTCTATTGGAATTAGCAGAACCTGAAGAGAAGTTAGAATGTATTAATCTTACTTGGCAGAGTTGTTGGTCTCAGATCAGCCATCCAAAGAACTTTTGTTATGGAAGAACTTGGTAGAAGAACCATTGTAGTCTCGTTTTGACTGGTCTCGGTCGCCATTTTCAATGCTTTCTTGACATTAGGATCAATATCAGCCACAGTGATCACCACACTAGGGTTGTGGATCTTGATCAATCCTTTCATGCTAGAGTACAGTGCTTGCATCACTGGCACTTCTGAGTTTGAGATTCCTGACAAAGCATCGACAGACAGATCGAATATCTTGAATCTTCGCTCTCTGCAGACCAGTTTAGGCCATTTTAGAGCAACTGCAGCATCTTCACAAGAGCAGAAATTCCCTCCTGGAACAGCAATGTAGGCCTTTTTCCCAACAGTAGACCTGAATTTCTCTAAAAGTGGGGCAAGTGCTGCAACTTCATCGGGCGAATGCGCGTAAAAGAGCGCATCGATCTTCTGAGGATACATTGCAGCCCATTGGGTGACATAACCAGTGGTTAGTGCCTTCCACCATTGATCATCTCTAACTTGAACAATGTCTTTGAAGATTACAGTTGTTTCAGAAACATAAGCAAGCCTGTGCTCACTGTCACCCCATGTTTCCTTGTCATTAGGGTTTACTGGCAGAACAAAAGATCCTGCATTTCTGTACTTCTGTAGCTGATAACTGCAATTGGTTTGCAAGAAAATTATTTGATCAGTTCTTCAATCCAGGAAAGTAATTTTAATCAAGTTCTATAACCATTTCACATAAAAGTTCAATACTAATCTTAACTAGGTCTTAAGTTCGAGTAAGACAAATGAAAAAAACCATGCTTGAACAGAGGACACCTAACAAAATCGAAGAAATACTAATCTGAAGAAATACTAATCTTAATGTGTTGTAGGTCATATGATTCCATTAACTCAAACCATCATTGATAAATTTGCAGATAGTGCTATAGGGAATCTCATAAAGAAAGTGGTGCATTACTAGCAAAGTTCATGTTTTAACTACCATTGCTCATTTTCTTCTTCTTATTGAGTGAGATCAATAAAAAATAGTATATAAAACAAAGAAAGTTGACCACTAAGAAGATTCCTTTACTGAAAATTAAATGCATAAAAAAGAAGAAGATTTGTCTACAAAATTAGTACTTCAAATGCTTGCCTACTAGATTTTCAACCTGATCAAACACTAATTTAAAAATTAGGGTTAAGTTGTTCATAAATACATTATATTATTAAAACAGGTAACCAACCACAATAAATATGTAATGGGTTGCTGCAGTCAAACTCTAAGCAATGAGATCAAAAACGACCCTCAACAAGTAGATTTGCACATATTTTCACAAATTTTAAAATCCCTAAAACTACTAACATTGCCCAATCCTATACAATTTCTTATTCTAGTTTATTGAAACTGGTGTTGCTAAAAAATGTACATGATTGCTGCAGATCAATTGTTTAATTCTCCCAATAAATTGGTGTTCCTTAAATCGACAGTTCTGGAACGAAAATGGTCTCTAGAGGATATCCGAGAAGTCCGAAAAATAAGAAATTTAGATGGGAATGAGCATACCTGAGATGCAGATCTTCTCCTGTCATGAATGTCATAGGTGCCTCAATAAAAAGTGATTTTACAAGTTCTGCAGATAAAAACCAAGAGCTTGACAGGAAATCCACCTGCACAATTTTATCAACCGTTATGTCATAAGCAGGGTCAGGCAAATAGAGCCCTGCCTCTTTGGACCTGAACTTTCTGTAGCTAGGAAAGGTGAAATCTTTCTGCCTGAAAGGCAAGATCCTTCCTATGCTTCCAAGAACAGAATTCTTGTACTTCTCGGTTCCAGCGACGTGGGACAGAATCTGAAGCATTTTCCTGCCTGGAATCATGTCATCATCAACAATATATACGAGATCCGCTTCAGTTTGTAGCGCCATTTGGAACCTGCCGTAGTACTTGAAATCATAGCTGGAACTAATGAAGCTGATTCTTGAATCATTGTAGCTTTCTACAATTCTCTTCAAAGAATTCTCATTTGGGCTACCAAATGAAAGAACCCAAACATGGTGGAAAGGAAGCGTTTGTTGAAACAAAGAATCAATCTGAGCACAAAGGGTTTTCCTCTTGAAATGATTCAACAGGACAGTGACTTTAGGTTTGTTCGGACCGCGCAAATCCCACCGAGACTTCATTGCCATCAGCTCAGACAAAGTTTCTGTACCAATGGACTTGCTTTGAAAACCCAACACCTCATCATACAGTTCTCGTTTCAGCTTGATCATCTGAGCATCGCTCGATTTCTTCTGCGAGAAATCAATCTTTTCGTGCTCGCAGACCTGCGTAGGATCCTGGTATACCTCTGCTGGTCTGGCAAAAGAGGCAGAATCCTGGTACCGGCCGAGTACATGAGGTGGGATTATGAACTGTTTCCATTGCTGTGCCATTCTTGTCGCCCAAGTGAAGTCTGGTTTGGTCCTTAAATCAATTGTAGGACTCATGTAGTACAGCAAGAAAGTTGCATAGACTGCAAAAGCAAATTGTAGACATGTAAGGAAAGTAACAAGCCTAGCAGAGGCAAGACTCTTAGGATGATGATTAGCCTTGGATTTAGCTTTTCCTCCAACATAATCAGCAAGCATCCCATCCAAGTAATCCCCACTTTTCGTATTCGAATTCCGGATTAAACCCATGTCATAAATTCAATAAAATATGAATATCAATCCTGAAAAAAACCAGCGAAAAACATGAACATAGTAGTCCAAAAGAACACAACACTTGTATGAAAAAAAACCACCAAACTTGACACTAACCAAGATTGGAGCTTTAATTTTTATTCCAATAAATGGTTTTAATGAGGGAGAGGAGAGGAGCAAGGAGGGAAGTGAAGGTATGAAAGTTGTTGAAGAGTAAGGGATTCTATGGGTTTGTATAGTATTTATATGAGAAAGGAAGTAAAAAGTGGTACATGAAGTAGTGGCCCATGAGAAATGCATTAAGGGGTCACATGGCCTAAACGCTTACACATTAATAGAAAAGGTCCGGAACGTATGCTCGGATATTAGTCTCATGGTAGAAGGACGTAAAAAGATATCAAGAAAAGATCGGAAAAAAAAAAAATGTTATACATTGAGTTAAATTAATATAAAAATGTGGTGCCTTCGATACTTCACATTAATCTCTAGTCTCTAGCCTTAAGACATCATTTTAAAGCCGGTTTTGATGCCGTATAAATGGCCTAACCCTGCGTTTTTGGCACTGCACCTCTCTTGGCTAATCTGACTTTTCTTTCTTTCTTTCCTTTTTTTTTAATTAACTTTTATGTGTTTAATTAACAAAACTCCAAGCAAATTAATTAAAAAATTGCAAACTCTGAAACTTGTAAATTCCATAACCATTTTTCTAAAACAGAAAGAAACCACACCTCATTACAACTTACACAGACTCAAATCCCAAGTCAAGATTAATTAATTAAATAGACAAAATTAAATAATTAGTACAAAATTAAAGTCAAACAACTCCTTACTCCTCAGATCAAGAGTATCTGTCCAAAAGAGAAGAACCCTTTTCAAAGAAAAATCAAGAATTGCAAGATGTGGCATAAACACTTACCTTAAAACAAACTTTAATTTAATTTCTTCTCCAGCAAATGAAGCAAAAGATAGCCGAAAAAACTACCAATTATATTGAAAGAATTGAGTATGAAAGTGATAATTGTTTATGTAATTGTTGTATATTGAATCCTCACTCTCTATATATAAATAGTGGCATGTTTGACCAATTGGATAGGTGGAAACGTCCGTAAAGAAGAACAATAGTGCTGAAATTTTTGTTGGTAATGGTTTTTTGCCAAACTTGGCAAGTTGCATGCCATTGTTTTGGTAATTTCATGAGTATAGTGGAGAATTCAAGCAAAGTTTGGTAGCTTCTTTTTTTTTCTGTAGAAATTAGTGGGTGTACGTACATATGTGAAATATGATTACATACATGCGTTTCATCGTATTCTTTTTCGTAAGGTCCATTGTTATAGATAGGGCGCCACTAGCGCATTGCAAAAGAAACGTACGGGCGAAAAGATACAAGCAAAAAGTTGGAGAATTATATAGCTAAGATAATTAGTGGAAATAAAATTGTACAAGTATGTCGAAAAAAGGGTGTTCATCCATAATTTTGGAATAAATTTCAAAATATCAATCGGAATTTAGAAGTTTTATATAAAAAAAATTCTTACGTTCCATAATTACATAAGGCTCATTCTGTTATTTCATTCTGATAAAATTTCAGATCGAAACTTTAAAATTTTGGGATTCCGGATTCAACAACTTTCAACAAATGAGAAATCTACTATACATCAATAATACTTATATTATGTTAACTTTTTATTTTAAGTACATTATAATTTGGTTCATACCAGGTTGATTCATTAAAGATAAAAGTGATTTCATGTAATTCGATGCATTTTATGGCTAATTTGTATTATTTTTATATAGAAAGAGCTGTGATTCGAACTTAGATCGGAGTGTTTACTGATATTTTTACTATTAGACAGACAAATAATAAGCTACATGTTGATTCACACTGTATAATTGTATTTGATTCAAAGGCGCCAAAAAAAAAAAAAAACCAATAACTTGATAAAATTTGGAGGAGGAGCCCATCCCTCTAACCCAATTTTTTCCAATGTTTTTCAAAGAATAAAACCTAATAATTATTTAATAATAATCCTAAGCTAAAGCCCGTTTCATCTTTGTTCTCCTCCTTCAAAAGGTCAACCCATTTGTTTATCGCTAATACACAGCCCAACTTGTTCTTTTAATAAAGATCTTTCATCAAGCCCACACCATTCCTGAAAATACAAACCAAACGACGACGTGTTGGAACAATTTATTTGCAATTTTTTCATGTGGAATATATGTGGAGAATGGGAGTTGTATGCGAGCGAAAAGATATCATCAAGAACCATATGGATGTGAATGTGATGGGTTTGAACTTTGAATTGAATCGTTTGTTTCACAAAGTTATATCATAAAAGTAAAATATTATCACTAATATAACACCAAATCGATATAGAACCGTTAATTTGTCATTCACTGACCTCTCACAATCCAGCCTATTTTTAAAGGTACAAGAGTTGTGTTTAGACTCTAAGGTTGTAACCAACAATATGTCTCCATTATGCTATTAATTTTATTTATGTTTAAGGTTCTAGCCAACAATGAGGAAAAATACGAGATTAATGTGGTTCAAGTGATGTCTACATATCCGAATGAAAAGTAAAGAAAAATATTTCACTATAATAAAAATCGAATACATAGTACAACTTTAAAAAAAATCAATTGTACGGATATATACATCGTATCGCAACTCCCCCCTGATACGATTCTTGCTACCCTTGATACGATCTTAGATAGCTAGGATGCGCATAAGTGACGATCTAGTTCTCTTGTAGGTTTAGGGTGCGAAATTAGAACGAAAATTTCTTGGATACGTTTGGAAGGAATTCCACCCTCCGAGTTGAGGTTAACGACGAGAATCCACCAGCCTATGTTCGCCCTAGTCGAACCCTAAAAAGAATCCACTCTTCAGCACACCGAGTACTTGACTGGCACCTGAGACCTGATTTGCAAGAGTACATTTGCGAACCCTTCCCACCGAGATTGAGTCCACAATCCCCCGACGATCGAGTCCACGATTCGTCAACACGCTCGCTCACGCACCTCCACGCTTGAATCCACAAACGCCACCCTTTGCTCACGCAACACTAGTTCACGCACCTCTACGCTTGAGTCCACAAATGCCACGCTTCACTAGCCCTAACCGAGTCCACGACTAAGTTAATACAAGAACGGCTTGCTCCGGAGTCGAGAGAATAAGAAGATAGAAAAGGGAACGATTTAGTGGTATATGGAATTTGTGTAAACTCTGACTGATTTGATTAATGAATAAGGCTGCCTTTAAATAGGCGCAAAGTACAAGTTGTACAAGACTTACAAATTCTATTTCTACTATAACTAGAACTCCTAATTCTATTCTAACTCTAACTTAATTAAATAAACAAATACAATTATTTATCCTATCTAAATTCTTGAGTCTTCTCTCTTATTCTAGAATCTTGACTAAGCTTGAAATCGTTCTTCAAGCCAAGTCGCACTTTGACTCTTAGTCTCCTTGTCCGACGCAAACTCTAATTGGGCCATCTTTCAATTCGCTTGTGTGTTCCAGCCCAAATCTTGACACGAACTAGCCTCTGGACTTAGAAACATATTGCAATTGGAATTAGTCCAAACGCTCGAGTGGTTTGCATTTTGGCTCGAAGTCAGTCCGCCTATGCCCTTGTGCGCGCACCTAGCGCTTGGCTGAAAGTTGACTTGGGCCAACTTTTGATCCCCACGTCCGATTGACTTGAAACTTAGCCTCTTCCTTCCTAACACATAGAAGGGTCTTGTATTTTGTCCATAAGTCCAATCGACGCTGATCTTCCTCACCTTGGCTCGGGCTGACTCTATCGCATCCTTATGCGTATGCGCCTCGCACATTGGCTGTCCTAGCGCGCGTCTCCCTCGTGCGCTGACCTTCAACTCTGCCCTATGGGATCTTGCTAACCTCACTTGGCTCTCAACAACCCTCCTAGCATGTTCCCTTGCGTGCTCCAACCCTTGGCCGCTCGCGACTCGTCAATTAACCTCACTAGGGTTTGTGAGGAACCTAGGATCGTATCACCTCCTCCCTCCAAATAGCTGACGCATTCATGTCAATCTTACAGCCTCGGTCGGACCAAAACCTCCGCTCACACAACCGTTGGCCCGGTAATAATTTAGGCATGCTATTAGTTTCTAGCCAAAACATATTTATAAATATAGATTTTGTTTCTTAATTTTCTTCATATTGACCCTTAAATGAGGCTAAAATATATATGTCTAAAACAACTCTTACAATTTTTTAATTTTTACATTTTGATCAAGCTTCAAGAGCCAATAGCGTGGGGACATTATTAATTCTAGCTGCATAAACTATCATTATATGTTTCTGTACTCACATATATAGATTTATTTGCAATATATATCTTAATTAGTAATTGAGTTGAATTATTGAATAGTTGCTTTTATTTATTACTCACTTATTATTTTGTGGTCGAGTCATGACTTTATTAGTATATGTTTACATTGTCTTTTCCATGCAAATTGTTATGCGATCGGATCTCACACTCGTTCGTTGCAGGAATATGATGAGTAGAATTAATAATCATGACACCATGATTAATTAATTAATGAAACAAAAATACTTAATTATAATTAACTTATATAGTTGACGTTAATTAAACAATTTTTTTTCTCTAATGTGGTTAATCATCCCTTGTCAAAACCCTCAAAACCCCTGAGAAAAAGTCAACTATACATATATATATACATGTAACTATCATGAAGAAGATTTTTTTTTTTGAGGGAGAATAATTTTTTTGATGATCATCAATTCCACTGAGACGGGTTGACTAAATAGTCAGATAACGAACTTTGACGAGCAAGGCAGACCAAGCGAGAAAAATAAACTATATGAAGAATCTTTTGCAAGACCTAAAGTGTTAGGGTTAGAGGCCTCGATCCGTGTATTTTCTTTAATTTGATATATACGGATTGTGTACCAATTGTACCAACTTGGCTACCTTATTTCTGGTCAGTGATTGAAGGTTGTGCTCTCAATTCATATCTACATGGTGGATTTATACCCAATAACTAAGATTTTCCTCTTGTAATTTCCACACTCATTACTTTATTTCAATCTTCAAGTCTCTTTCTAGACATGATTTTGAGGTTCATCTAATCATTTATATGAAGTTATTTCCTGAAATTCATGTAAAATATGGCTTTATTTTTACTTTTAATGTGAAAATATATCTTAAAAAAACACATGATATATTTTCTTTTCTATCTTTCTGGTCGCAATTTGCCACTATGTATACACTATTTTTTTACTTCTTCTTTTTAACCTACTCCCTCTGGCACGAATTAAATGACTTCCTCGCATCCCAATATTCAGTAGGGAACGCATATTGAGGAAGCCGGATGATTTAACCTCAAAAAAATCCGTACTTTTTTTTCTAACGTACGTTAATCCTTAACGTACTTCCGAGAAAAATTAGGAGCAAAATTATTTCAAATAGTGAGTCTGCCGGTCGTTTTAAGATACGTGCCGAAACAATAAAAGTAAATGCTAAAACGACGTTTAATTCGTACCGGAGGGAGTATTGTTTAACACTAATAACTCTATCTGTATTATACTCCCCTTACTCAATAAGTATCTATACTTTTATCTTTCTTATACCTAAATAAAATTACATACTATTTTTTTACTTTTACATTACTGGCCACAATTGCAAAAATATTTATTTTATTTACTTTGCTACAGTGAAGTCAGTGCAAATATGTATTGTACCCTCCTTACTCAGTAATCGAATTTACTGATAATAATAGACTTAAAAAAATTACGTGTTATTTTTTACATTAATTTTTTGCCCAATTTCCATTGTGTAGATCAATTTTTTCATGTTTTTTACCTATTAACACTAATAAACTTTACATATGTATTGAACTGTCCTTATTTGGTAATTGTTTAGTGTCGCGAGAATCGCGCTCTCGTGTAAGTCTTTCGTAGTAACTTTGTCAGTTGTTTTCGCGTATGAGTCTATAGTGATCTCACGATTCATCATTTTGTGATATAAGCTCAAGATGAATTTTCTTTACCATCTCCATCATTGGGCCTGGCTCGGTTTCTTCGTTGGCCCAGTTAAAGTATTAATTCTCTTAGTATTCTCTATAAGGTGGGCTTATCTTGCTCCGTTATTATCAAATTTTCTAATTTCTTTTTTGAAAAATAATAGAATAATTTCATTAATAAAAATACTTAGATAAAAGAAAAAACCCTAAACTCAAAGCAAGTAAGAAACATAATGATAATTTCAATATAAAATTATTTATGTACCATTTACGAGAGAAACAATTGAAGTATGGAGACGAAATACCGTGGCTAACTAAATGTGTGGGGACGAAATATATAGATTGTCAAACCTACCATTTTAAGACATTTTAATCGGAGCACGTCCATTGAAAAACCACAAATTATTATTCATCAATGAAATATAGGCCGCACTACTAGGCTCCCTTCACGTGGAACTCACATCAGTATATAACTTCAAAAATTGATAAAAAAACACTTGATATGAAACAAAAAAGTACAAAAACATCTTTATTTAAATATCCAAAACCAACAAACTTTTATTAAAATTACGATTCAAACTACTTATTAAAACGTAAAAGATACTAACAATTAAAACTAAAAAAAGGAGTTGCCAAAGATTAATAGAAACTTTTGGCAGCCCTCCAAACTATAGAAGAGAGACTAGAGTTTTTTTTAGAGAGAAAAAATTGATGATCTTGATAATCGTGAGAGTTTCCTAGTTGTTGAAGCATAATGTTGGTTAAAAGTTGAACGTTATTTGAGTGTTTCTAGCTAGACTGAAGGTAATTTGAGTAGTGTGACTCTTATCTTTAAAAAATTCAGTTATTTTATTTAAAAAATATTTCGGACAATTTTAAAGGTCTAATATTCATCAACGAAATATATGCCGCACTACTAGACTCCCTTTACGCGGAACTCACATTAATAAATAACTTCAAAATTTAATTAGAAAAATACTTGATATGAAACAGAAAAAAGTACAAAATCATCTTTATTCAAATACCAAAAACCAACAAACTTTTATTAAAATGACAAGTACGATTAAAACTACTTATTAAAACCTAAAAGATACTCTAACAATTAATAATTTACGAAAAAATCTTAGTTACGAAAAATAAATTTAAATAATTTGAAGTAATAACTAATTCGGCTGCCATCTAAACTACCCTATGAGGTTACAAAAAAATATTTGATTTTTTTGTCAAGATCATAATTTGTATGTTGTCACTAGATTGAGTGTACATTACACCAAATTTGAGTTTGTAAGACAGTGCATAAATGACAAAACTTTTACTCATAAGTTTCAATCTACCTCAATACTTAGGACTCAAAACTGAATACGCACTGAAATGGTACGATTGGCTGAATTGGTGGGTCGAGTCCGAGAGAATCTCTCCAGGTTTTCTTCTTCTATTTTTGATTCGTAGTTCGACTCCTTTCTTTTTGGAGACGAAGCAGATGGAACAGTGACGGAGCCACGTTGGGCAGGGAAGTTATTAAACAAAAAAATATGAGTATAAAAAGTCATTAAACAAACAAATTGTATCTAGGGTAATTAATTAAAATATTAAGATACAAGAGGATTTATGTTATTAATTATTTTTTAATAAGTTATTAAGTATGCATTTCTATGCTCGGGTCCCGACTTCGCCACTGAGATGGAATGAGAGCGTGAATAAGCGGGACATGAATCTTTTCGGTGAAACACTATTTGAATGAACCCTCCATAAATTTTCAATCTTTCAATTTATAATTCCAGAATCCGATGATTAGAAGCATTTCTGTTTAAATTTCAATGCAATTTGTAATTGCAATTAAGACCCACTTCATTGTTTGACCTTTGATGAATTGCCGTTAGAGCCTATGACAACTTAATTGATACTCTCATTCCGATCCATGGCAATCATGATGTCCTCTCAGATCTAACTAGGGTACAAAATTTATCTTAGTAAGGGACTGATCATATTTATATAGAGTTAGTTATATTTAAAGAGTAAGAGTGTCGATTCACTGATACTTATCAACCTTTAATCATTTTTTTTATGTAATACTTCAGATGATTGCTCGATAAAAGAAGAAGAAAGAGAATACATTTTACAGATAAAACACTATTTTTTTTCATTAAACAAAGGGTAAACGAAACTTCGATGTAAATGTTCTCCAATTTTACATTAAAAAAGAAAAGAAAAAGCAAAAGAGGGACATAAAGAAAAAGAATTCCCAATTCAGATTTTGGTCATCATCTCTAAAATTAGTACATTCATTAGCTTAATTGCTCTTCCAAAATCCCTTTTTTTCACCTTGAGATCTCACAGTTTGGTGGGTAGCTCAACTGCTCACTTTCCCAGATTAGCTTTGATGCCACTATTTCATGCTGTGGAAAGTATTCCTAAAACCCAAAAATAAATACAAAAAAATAATTAACTTTAGAAGCAGTAAAGAGAGAAGAGTGAAAATAAATGAATTAGTAAGGATTTTAGTTGAGTGTAATTAGTAATTAGTAATTAGTGAGTAATTTACCTCCATTTTCTTGACTAATTCTCTTGGGTTAGGGGCAGAGACGATGATGTGGCGTGCTTTTGGGCTGATAAAACCTTCCTCTACTGCTTTGTCAATGAATGACAACAAAGAGTTGTAATATCCATCCACATTCAGCAATCCCACCTGCCATTAATAAAATTCAACAAATATTTTTTTGTTAATTTTTTCATTCTAATTATTATATTATAATATTTGCATGTATTACTTACCGGTTTGTCATGTATGCCAAGTTGGGCCCAAGTTATGACTTCAAGAAGTTCTTCAAGAGTCCCATACCCACCTTCATATTTATACACATCCATCAAAAAAATATATTATAAAACTATACTACACATTTTCAAATCATTTTACTAGTTTGGATTTTTCTCTAAAATGGGTTAGTATTATTTTTTCACAGACGAATTCGAAACCCTACTTATACTTTTCCCTCCGGCGTACAACCAAAATGAGTTACTATTAGTATTTAGATTCTTTATTGTCTGGTAATTTAGCATGTAAATAAACATAGAAGAACCCAACAAAATATCTCACCACAATTGGGCTTTTTCTTTCTTCTTTTGCTTTAAGAAACAAGCTTATCTTTTGGGCTCATTTTTTAGCCAGGCCCATCAAATATTTTTTCTATTTATTTTTGGTGTGAAAAAAAAGTGAGATGAGGTTGGAGATGTTGATTAAAATGTCAAAAGCAAGCAAAAGGAATTGCATACCTTTCTGTGGTCAACTTATGCCATTCAGAGTAAGATAACAGATTCCTACACAGACTCTGAACTTACCAAAAACTTGGAAAAACTTATTCGATTCAGTTTATCTTTTTTACTTTACTACTAGTCTACTACTGTTCATTGAAGAAGAAACTCATGAAAAGTGGACTAAATTGAACACTCTGGGAATTAAGAGGCTTTTTGAAGGGTTTTTAGGTTGACTGTGACGACATCTATTCTTTGAAGTTTTAAAGCAAAATAATAATAATTAGGGAATGTTATTATAGTGTTTTGTAATGATTTAGCAGGAAAAAACAAAAAAAAAACAAGAACAAAAGGTGGAATTATATTGTTTTGTTCTGGGTTGTAATACAAACCAGGTAAGGCAATAAAAGCATCAGAGTGTCGAGCCATTTCAGCTTTCCTTTGGTGCATATCAGCAACTGCTTTCACTTCCCCTACAGTTTCTCCAGTTATCTGCAAATACAAAGAAAAAACACATGTTCATATCATTATCACCCCATACAGTCAACATCACCACAAAAAAACAAATACATCCCAAAAACATCTTTTCTAGACCAAGAGTTTATACATTTAGATTAGAAGCAAAATTTAACTGTAGCAAGAACATTTTTTTCAAAAAGGAGAGAAAAACTCAAGTATTTTTACCCAAATGAGCAAGATTGTGAAAAAAAACTTGTTAAACAAAGGAAAATGGACTAAAAGCCTGAAACTTTATGTACATAACAGAAAAAGAAGCTGACCCAGATGGGAAAAAAATGTGGAAATTGGTGTTTAAGATAACAAGTGAGTGGTAGAAATTGATGTAAAAGTAGCTGCCACAAGAAGAATTTTTTAAAAAAGAGAGAAAAAAGGATAGAAAAAACATGTAATGATCCATGTCTGGGGTCACTTTTTGTTTAAAAAATCCTTGTGTTTTGCAGTAAAAAGAGGAAACAGTGAAGGAAGGGATTATTATTACCTCTCTGGGCATGAGTGTCTTGGGGATAACTCTGTAATTAGCAAAGGAAATAATTAGTTGTATTACTGGAAGAAAAATAAAAAGAGTTATATATCTGATTTGATTCTAAAGAAAGAAAGAAAGAAAGAAAGAAAGAAAGAATCAAGAACAAAGAGATGATGATGATGATGATGATGCTAATTATATTACCCAATGACATGGCGACCACCATCATAAACAGCTTGAGACACCAATCCCATCAACCCAATACTCCCTCCTCCATATACCAAATCAATGTTTCTTGAAACCTAATTTCAAAAACACATAGAAACAAGAATGTTTACTAATTATTCATCAAACCAATCGCTAACAAGAAAAAAACACATGAATGAATGTTGAATGCAGCACATTGGAAGAGAGAGTTGAGGTTTTTTAAGAAATCAAAAAATCAAGATCATGTTTCTTGAAAAAAGAAAACAGAGTCATTAGCCATGCAGCAAATTAAGTACCAGCAGCATGGACTCGGATTCAAGTAACACCTCTGCCTATCGAAAACAGGATTGAAAATAGAGGACTGATAAACAGAGAGTAGGGAGTTTTTTGAAATTTTACCAATTCTTGACCAAGCTCAATTGCGGCATCCTTATAGCTACTCTTTTTTCCTGGGCTGCTTCCACAGAAAACGCAAACCCTTTTGAATTTTGATTGCTTCATTTCCATGTCTCCCTCCATCTCTTTTTTCTTCCTTTTACTCTGTTCTTATGAAAGAAAATATCCTCACAACTACAAGTGTTTCCAACTGACCCACCAGAAGAAAGCTTGGGGCAAGTGTTGTTAGTTTAAGGAGAGCGGGATCGTATCATATATAACGGTATCAGCGGCGTAAGTTAGCAATGCGTAAAAACTTTCATATGCTCTACATTTCTACGGTTCAGTTCAGTCCTTTAACTTTTTGGGCCACACCACAGGACAGGGACTTCTTGTCCTACCTAAAGCTTGTAGGTACACCTTCCTCACAGACCGATCATTCTTTTTCCCACATTACTTTTTTCTTTTTCTTTTCCTTATGTCTCGATTATTCTTTCTGTCCATTTCAGCTAACAAGCTATTCTTATTTGAGCATTGTTTGGGTTTTTTCTAATAATTCCCACCCATTTTGCTCGAAATTGACAATGGGATCACGAATGGACATCTCTATCCATTTCGGCCAATAGGCTATTATTATTTGAGCATCGTTTGAGTATGAAAGGTGAATTTCTCTAATAATTTCCACTCATCGTGATGGAAATTGATATGGATCAATATGACTTACTACTCAAGCATTATTAAGTTACCTTGCTATTTGCTTTTGGTTGTGGAAAACGTTAATCCCGTTTAGCTTTTGGTTGTGGAAAACGTTAACCCCGTTTATTAGTTTATTCTCCTTGGACTCAAGTTTTAACTTTGTTCAAAACATGGGGTGCATGGTCAAAAGGAAATCATTATTTCTAGGTATGAATCATCATCATACAAATAAACAGAAACATTTTATTAATTAACCGTCAATCTAACTTATGGATGCTTTATTAGCAATTAAATTACAATTAGACAATTATTATTATTTTTTATTTATATGGATGGTTTAATTATTCCTAGTGCAATGAACTTTTCTTTAAAATTAGAATTGGGGAGAAGTTACAAGTAGCTTTTCTCTGTTATCTGTAGCTTTCATGTCGGTATTATAATCTACTTTGTTGATTAATTTTTTGTTTTTCTAATCCACTTTTGGGTTGCATGGGATAGCAAAGTTTGTTTTACATCTTAATTGTACTATTTTTTCATAAAAGATTATAATCCAACCTGAAAAAAAGGTTATGAAACTGTAACTTTGTAAATAGTTACCGACCCATAACTTCCACTAGTACTGTTAGTATCAAGGACTTCTCAATAAGGAAAAACATCAAATAGTTCACATGTGAACACATGAAATGTTTTATTTTTATTTTTATTTGTGATCGACTAATATAATTTTCTGTATTTTTGCAATCTTTTTAACATATTTGTACATAATACTATAATAATTTTGGCTATTTCAACATCTGGGTTTGTTTAAAATAAATAAATACAATTCTAACATAATATTTTGACACCACATCATCAAAATTTAACGTGGTAACGCCGACGTGTCGTGATGGACAGGCTGATACCGGATCAAATAAGTGGTTTGAATTAATTAAGCTGAAAAGAAGATGAAGGAGCAATTTAATACGATTATTTGAGTACATAAGTTATAGTATTATACTTTTTGTTTTTCAAAAAATAACTTTCAA